>PVHP010029605.1:0-22247 GCA_004024765.1 Zapus hudsonius
GAAGAAAAAGTAGGAGGAAGCCTACATGAGATAGGAATAGGGAACAACTTCCTGAGAAAATCTCCAGTAGCCCAGGAAGTGCAACAGTCACTTAACCAATGGGATCTAGTCAGGCTCAAAAGCTTCTGTGCAGACAAAAATACCATTCTCAGAGTCAATAGACCCCCTTCAAACTGGGAAATGATTTTCACCAGCTAAAACTCAGACAGAGGCCTAATTTCCAGAACCTACAGAGAACACAAAAAAATTAATAACAAAAACCCAAATTGCCCCCTCACAAAATGGGGTACTGATCTCAACAGAGAATTCACAGAGGAGGAAACACAAATGGCGTTCTCTCACCTGAGGAAGTGCTCAGCATCCTTAAACATCAGGGAAATGCAAATCAAAACCACAATGAAATACCACCTTCCCCAGTCAGAATGGCAATCATAAAGGAAACCAACAATAATCGTTGCTGTTGAGGATACGGGAAAATAGGAACCCTCATTCACTGCTAGTGGGATTGCAAACTTGTTCAACCGCTATGGAAAGCAGTGTGGAGACTCCTGAACAGAATGGACATAGAACTACCAATGGACCCAGCTATCCCTCTACTAGGTATCTATCCACAAGATGTCACATCTCGAAGCAAAATCATTTGTACAACTATATTTATAACAGCTCAATTCATAATAGCCAAGAATGGGAATCAACCCAAATGCCCATCCCTGGAGGAATGGACAGCAAAACTGGTATATTTATACAATGGAATTTTACAGAGTTGAAAGGAAAAATTAGATATCAAAATTTAGGGAAAAAATGGTATGACTTTGAGCAGATCTTACTAAGCGAACACTCAAAAGAACAGAGAATTGAACACCGCATATTCTCCCTCATATGAGGTCCTTAACCAGGATAACTCTTTTCTTTATGCAGACTAGTAGAAAGAAGTGAAAGGTTATGAATGAGGGGTAAGTGATACAGGTAGGGGAATGGCTTAAGCATGAGGCTGAACCAAATTAGGTTCAAAAACATAAAATCCTCACAAGGATACTGTAACCTAGTGAGCAAGTAGTGGGTGTCGACTGGCAAGAGGGGCCATGAGTAATAGGGGAGAGAGTCTAAGCCTATGAATAATTGATCAGTCTGACAACCCCTGGTCCCAGTCACCGGTTCCCTCCCTCACTGAGCTGTTGACCAAAGTGACCAATGGGGTTCCAAAAACAAGACAGAATTCTGTCAAGCTCTTGAATGACCTCCCCAGGCCTGAGGCAAAACCCTGTTGCTGAAGAAACCACAGAATGCCATCAACCAGCATCAAGAGACCCTTCAAGGTCCGGAATCGTATCCAGCCCCCAGATGGTAGCTAATGCAGTACTAGAAGGCACTGCACAAGCTGCCAGGGGAAGCTGATCAACGACGCTGGAGTAAACAGAGATCAGTGGCATGAAACACAGACTACGGCCATGAGTAGGCTGACCACACCTTGTACTGGGAGAGAACAGCGAACCAAGAAAGGAGCACTAATGCAATGGAGGAGCCTGGGCCTGGGGGATACAATCAACAGCTTTTAAATTCAGCCAAATATTCTACTCAGTGAGGGGAAGCCCGTGACTGGAACTGGGGTATCAGTGCGATATGCACCGGATCCCGTACTCTTGGGCTCCCAAGAAAAGATGCACTATGGGACCGATTGACAGAGAGGCTACTAAAAATAGAATCTAGGTAATCCAGAATTGTGCATATTTGTTAACCTATACTGACCTCACACTCTGATGGAGATTGTGTTTGTATTTTTCAGGATGCAACGAGAGAGTTGTGGCCCATCTAACCCTACCAACCGAATGTAGGCCAATGGCAGAGATTCTAAGAAGATATGAGCCATCACAGTCATACCGTGGAGGATCCATATGGAGCCCCGCAGAGAATGACGGGATGAACAAGGGACCCACAGCCACAGCCATTCAATCAACACAGGATAATAAGCTAGGGTGACAGAAATCAACAATTTTCAACACAAAGTCCCCTAAACTCACAACATTAAAGCAGCCTTAATACTCACCCACCATGACTCAGGGAACTGAGTGGAAGAGGGGGTGGAAAGATTGTGAGAGCCGTGGTGGGGGAGACTATCCAGAGGCATGGCACCCCTCAGTAACAATACACTTGTGCCAGGAGAACCAGGCTATCCATGGTCCCCAGCCCCAAGGACTGATCCAGATGATCCACGGAGGAGGATATCCAGCTGGTTGGGGATGGGGAGGGGGGGCATTGGGGAATTGGGGATAACAACTCATTGTTTGCCCAATAAATAATGTAACTCATTATGGTCAATAAATATATATATATATATTAAAAAATCAAGTAATAGACATGCCTGTTATGTGGCTTTGTGTAAGTATTTCCAGGAAAGATTAGCTGATGGAAGAAGTCAGTCTTCCAGAGTAGGCAGCACTACTGGTGGTGTGATATAGATATAGTTATAGATTAGATTTAGATATTGATTAGATAGAGGTAGAGATATTAGAGGTAGAGATATAGATAGAGATTGATATCAAATATAGAGAGAAAACATAGCCCTATTTTGCCTGGATGCCCATGCTACTCACTGATGCATGCTTTTCACCTGGATGCCCATGCTATTCATCTTGTGTGCATCTATCCAGTTTTGGCTACCCTTCCTTGACATTGGAACCAAGTTTCATTAGCCATCCAATGTGGAGTGAAAAGATCAGTGGCTCTCCAAGAATTCTCCCAACCTTTAATGCCAGATTGGGACTGCTGAGGCATCCAGCCTTGTGGACTGAGCAGCTATCAGGTTCCTCAAAGCTCAAACATACAGACAGCTACTGTTGGACTGCCCAGCTTGTATTCTGTAAAATTATCCATTAAAGCCCCTTTATAATACAAAGTCATTCTTTTGGTTCTATTCCTACAAAGAACCCTAATACACTATCCTAAACAAAATTTCAATCAATTCAAATGTACCTGTAAAATCATTTAGCTACTGCTATTTATTTATTTATTTATTTATTTATTTATTTATTTATTTATTTATTTATTTATTTATTTGAGGGAGAGAAAGTATATATGAGCATGCCAAGACCTCCTGCTACTAAATATGAATGTCAGATGCATGCACCACTTTGTGCAGCTTGCTTTATGTGGGAATTGGGAAATCAAAACTGAACCAACAGGTTTAACAACCATGCACCTTTACTTGCTGAGCCATCCCTCCAGCCCTATTTATTGTTTTTAAAATGTGTGTCACATAGCTTACTAAAGTTTGGAAATAAATTTTCATATTTCCCCTAATAGCACAGTTTTGCTTTTTATAGTAGGATAGTGTCTTTTGATTTCCCTTTTTTAAAACATCTTATTTTATCCAGATAGCAATTTGATCATGCATGACCCAAGAACATTTCAATAATAAATCAAGTATAATCAGGTGTTAAAGAGTGGTCTTCACATTGACCCTCTCGGCAACAACATAAAAAGGTGGGTGGAACCTGATTGACTCCTAGACTATCCATAACCCCTACCTCATAGACTGAGCCAGTATGCTCATGGAGGAGGATACCCAGCTGATTGGGGACAGGGAGGAGGGAAATGAGGATACTAACACATTATTTGCTCATACAGTGTATGTAATTATGGATAATAAAGATTTAAAAAATTTGAAAAAGACTGGTCTTCAAACATAACCAATAATCTACCGTTGTTTATAATCTCTCTAATATAAAATCACATCTAAGTGTGATGGTTATGTCTGTAATCCCAACACTTGGAAAGACCAAGAGCCTAAGGCCAGCCTCAGCTAAGTAATGTGTTCAAGACCATCCTGAGTTACATGAGATCCTGTTTCAAAATATAAAATATAAAGTCACAACATTTCAGAGTCTACCAAACCATTCAGAATAGCTGCCTTAACTGTGAGCTGTTTGAAGCTACCAGTTGCAGCACTATAGATTAATTTTTTTTCAGGTCTGAATAATTGTAGGCATATTGGCAAAGGCTGGTAGAGCCAGCTCAACCTTGGTATAGTGGCGAAAAAGTGATTAGTCAAGGCTTCTAATAGGCCACAGCAATGTTCACCAGTGCCAGGGCCTTCTCAGTAACACTACAGAGGAACTAGGCCATAGCACTAAAATGAAACCTTTTTCCTTTTTTTTCTTTCTCTTTCTTTCTTCTTTCTTTTATCTTTCTTTCTTCTTTTTTTTTTTTTTTTGAGACAGAGTCTCACACTGTCACCCAGGCTAGCCTGAAAATCAATCTGTAGGTCAGGCTGGTCTTAAATTCATGCCTCAGTGTCTTGAGTCCTGAGATCATAGACATGAGCTTGGTGGTGCAGCTTTTATGTTGTTTTTTTTAAAATTATTATTACTTAAGAAAAATTGGTTGCAGATTGGATCTATTCAGTCCTTTCCACAGCAATGCCTGGGTGAAGAACAACGTAGAATTTCCAATCTTGCTAAATTTTCTTCTTGGCATTGGGAAAACATTGAACTGGAAGAATAAATAGCTCAAATCTCAGAAACCTATTAGAGTGATATGGATGCCTGTGTGCTCCATAGCCCTAATCATCAACTCATTTATATTCTTGGAGATTGAAGGAAACATATTAAGAAAGGGTGTTCTTTCTCTGTACAAAATTGTTGCACTCAGCCAGTAAGAAAGATTGAACACTGAAGAAATATCTTGGAAGCAGCTACTTGGCTTCCTGAAGCATGTCAGTGATGCCCAATATCTATCACATTCACAGTTGCACATCTTGGATAGTGAAAATCGACTAGACAGTATGCATGGTTTTCACCTTTAGTCAATACACATTTTTCTGTATTAGGAATAATGAATTTTCATAAACAA
Organism: Zapus hudsonius; assembly: GCA_004024765.1. Classification (NCBI taxonomy): domain Eukaryota; kingdom Metazoa; phylum Chordata; class Mammalia; order Rodentia; family Dipodidae; genus Zapus; species Zapus hudsonius. Next base: position 4,849 of record PVHP010029605.1, read on the forward strand.
CATATAGCTCAAAATAATGTTATTCCTAGAAAATAGCTAGTGTGTTTTAGAAATTAGATGACAAACAACACAAAACCTTCAGATGACTTAAGACACTGGATATATCTGAAAAGTCTACCTTTCCAGCTTCTGTTTAGGTAAGAAGCACTAGAATGGAGATCATAAGTAATAGCGTAGATGACAAATCTGAACAAGAGATGTGGAGGGGTTGTCAAGGAGAGGAAGAGAGAGAAGAATACCAGGGTGATCAATGAAAGGGAAAACTGAAAAGCATGAACTCAAGGGATCAGGGGCAGAAGATCTTTTTTACAAGCCCAAGGACATTGTTGTAGTTAACTTACTCTGTTGCCGCGCAGAAAGAACCCAAGCAAAAGCAGCTTGTGGAGGAATGGGTTTATTTGGCATATGGACTCAAGGGAAGACTCCATCCTGGCAGGGAAAACGATGGCATGAGCAGAGGTTGGACATCACCTCCGCCACAGGACTGCAAACGGCAGCAGGAAGGTGTGCCAAATACTGGCAAGGGGAAGCTGGCTTATAACCCCCAAAAGCCTTCCCCCAACAACACAGCTCCATCGAGGTTGTAAAATCCAAACTGCCATCAGCTGAGGACTGATTACCCAGAACACATTCATTTGTTTGTGGGGGTCACCTGGATCAAACCATGACACATAGTATAAACCTTGTCTTCAAGCCTGCTTTTGTTTTTGTTTTACTTTTTCTAACATTTGGAGCTTTAATGTATGAACATATTGCAATTTGGTTGTATTCCCAACAGGCTATCCACTTCTGTCTCCTCTTCCCCACCCGCCACTTCCCTGGGAGTCCTCTTCAGTGGGGCATCAGTAATAGCTGGGAGACCCAAGAGCTGTTAGAATGACAAGAAGAGAAAACTAAGTGCCCAGCATTAGAGGAGTCATCTTTGTATTTTCAAGGCAGGGACTCACTCTAGCCCAGGCTGGCATGGAACTCAACATTATCCTTCTCCCTCCGCCTCTCAAGTGTGGGATCATAGGTATGAGCCACCACACACAGAATAAGTCTTTTGATCTTTTCTTCTAATTGACCTAACCTGTTAATGTTGCTTTCAACTAAAGTTTTTTTTTTTTTTAATTTATTGAGCCTTTTATTTCCAAAGTTTCTGTTTAGTTCTTTATCAGCATCTCTATCTAGGAATTTCCAGGTGTCCTCCACAAACAAATGAATGTGTTCTGGATAATCGATCCTCAGCTGATGGCAGTTTGGATTTCATTACCTTCCCTAATCCATTCAGCTCTTGATTTGTATCCTTTGAATTCTATGATCATTTTAACCTCATTCTTCTGAAGTCTTCTATCTTTATGTTTTTGAAAAGTTATTTTTTTATTTAATTGTATTCGGGAGAGGTCTCTTGATACTACAAATGAATGTCCACCAGCTTTACGTAGGTATCTAGGGAATTGAATTCTGGGTAATCAGGCTTTGTAAGCATGCACTTTTAACTGCTGAGTTATCTCCCTAGTTCCTTGGATTGGTTTTTGAAACCAAGTCTCTTTTAACACAGGCTTGCCCTGTACTCAGGCAAAGATGGCCTAGAATTCATGATCCTCATGCCTATAAGTCCCCAGTGCAGGGATCTCAGGTGTGCACCACCACACCAGTGTCTTTTGACTTCTTTGTTCATAATTTCATCTACTTCTGTGTCTTTTAAGTCAGTTATCAGAAATTTGTGAAATTTTGGAGGAGTTTTGTTGCCTTATTTTTCATATTTCTGGTGTTTCTATGTCTCTATTTGCATCTGTTTGGATGGCTAGCTCTTCCACTCTTAGGTGAGGGCCTTCTTAGGGAACAGCCTTCCCTTGACAACCACGCTGTGATGGTGTTCTGTAGAATACCAACTGGATTTTATAGTATCCTTTCCCTGTTGTTTACACAGCACATTATATGTTGGAGGCTGAGGGTCCCCACTTCCGCTATACAGCTCACAAGATTGGAGTCCCTCTAGTAGTTCAGGCAGATGTGTTGTGGATAGCAGAGTATCTGGGATAAGCCCTCCATGGGAACCCTGAAGCCTTGCCCGCAAGATGTAGCCTCTAAAAGTAAGGGAGTAACCTATGATGAGGTCACTTAGACTTGAGCTCTCCACTGTCTTTAATCTATTGTAACCAGAATTCAGTTTGTGACACCTGTCACCTCAGGAGCCAATGAGCAAAGACAGGAATTGAATCTTAAAATTGTGCTTTATTCAGAGAGCTGGCAATCTGAGAAGACAGTGGACTCACATCCTAAACTCTGTTTTACATCTTGTCTCCAGCCAGCAGATTATGTAGGGTGAAGGGGGTGCAATCAGGGGATCAGCAGCGTTTTGGAGACTTGTGGTGCCTGAGTTTCTCTCATAACCACTCCTTGTACTCTTCCCTCATGCTGTGGCTGTCTGAAATGCCGGGGTGTGTTAACTCAGAACAAACAAACAATTAACAATGTGCACCTGTTAAGCCATTAATAGCATGTGCATGCAGATTCCTTTCTCCAATATGGAGCACAAGTGTGCCTTTGTACAGAATATGAAGTGTCTCTATTCATCCCTTCATTGTTATTGTTATGGGGGTATATAACCAGAAGTAGGTCTTCAGCACACTCCCATCCCCCTTAGTAATGCCTGCTCAGGGCCAGGTTATTAGTTGGGGGCTTTTATTTCAGGTATTTTTACATGTGTTTATTTTCAAGCAGAGGGAAAGACAGACAGAGAGAAAGACAGACAGAGAATGGGTGCACCAGGGCCACTGCAAACCATTTCCAGATGCATGCACCACTTTGTGCATATGGCTTTAAGTGGATACTGGGGAATCACCTTAACCACTTAGCAACCTCTCCAGCCCTAATAGTGTTTTTTTGACCAAGACAGCCTATGCTGACTTCAAACTCACATTCCTCCTGCCTTAGCTTTCTAGCTGCCAGAATTACAGGTGGGGGTCATTCTGCTGTACCGTTTAAGTTGAAGTCTGCCAAAATTGTGCTGGGTCACCAGTGGAGTAAGGTGTGATTTCTCATAGCTAGGCTAGGCACAGAAGAAAAACATCTACCTAACATGTTCCAAATGTCAGAATCCAGGACTATAGAGTTCCTGGTCAGCCTGGACTAGAGTGAGAGCCTGCCTTGGAAAAATCCAACAATAAATAACAAATGCCAGGCTTCATCCCACCACCACATAGAAAGAGAAAACAAATAACAATAACCATAAGAAGTAAAAAGGATACTCTAAGAAACAAACATAAAGTAAAACTATAATAATCACTACACTGACAAGGAATGGCAGGTGCAATAATAATATAGAAAGAACTAGCCAAAAAGTTTAAATGTGATAAACTGTTGTTTAGTTCAGTGGTAAAGGGTTATGCCTAGGGTTCAATCTCTAATACCACCCAAAAAGTCAAATTAAGAAAAATGGGAAGTTAATAGAAAAGGAAGATTAGAAAATTCAAAAAGAGGGCTGGAGAGATGGCTCAATGGTTAAAGGCACGTGCTTGCAAAGCTTGATGGACCCAGTTCCATTCCCCAGAACCCATGTAAAGCCAGATACATAAGGTGGTACATAGGTCTAGAGTTTGTTAGCAGTGGCAGGAGGCCCTGGCGTGCCCATCATCTATCTCTATCTCCCCCCTCTCTTCCTCTCTTTCTCTCTGTTTCTCTTAAATAAATAAATAAAAATTTAAAGACACAGCACAAAAAGAGAAAAGAAAAAAGGAGGAGAAAGGTAGAATATGAAAGCAATTATAAAAAGGCTGGCATGGCACATGCCTGCAATCCAAGCATTCATGAGGCTGAGGCTAGAGGGGAAATTTGAGGCCATACTAAGCTAACTAGTGAGACCATATCTCCAAAAAAGTAAAATAAGAAATCAAAGAAAAAAATGTACAGGGCTGGCGATGTAGCTCAGTGATAGAGTAAATAAGTAGTAAATAAGCAGTAAATAAGCAGTAAATAAGCAGTAAATAAGCAGACCTGGGTTCAATCCCCAACACCAAAATAAATAAATGAAATATAAAAAAATTATGATTAAATATTAAAAGAGGAAGAAAAGAGAATAATTAGGGGCTGAAAAAGTTGCTCAGTGGTTCAAGGCACCTGCTTACAAAGCCTGATAGCCTGGGTTCAATTCTCCAATACCCATGCAAAGTCAGAGTCACAAATAATCCATGCATCTGGAGTTCATTTGCAGTGGCAAGAGGCTCTGTTGTGCTCACATTCTCTCTCTCTCTCTCTCTCTCTCTCTCCTTGAAAATAAATTTTTAAAAATTAATATATGTATATACTTATTTATGAACAGCAAATATTGCCAAAAAAAGAAGAATGAAATTTGGCAAGGTGGTTGTATATAATTCCACCTAGTGGGATATGGAGGCTTAGGAAACAGGAAGATCTCAAATTCAAGGCCTGCCTCCAAAACTTAGGGAGGACTGTCTAAAAAGAGAAACAAGAGAAGGGTATGGGGATGTAGTGCCATGGTCAAGAGCTTGCCTAGTAGGTGCCAGTTAGGTTCAATTCACAGCAAGACAAATTAAGTAGCTATAGCTGGGAATGGTGGCACATGCCTATATTCCCAATGGTGAGGAGGCAGGCGGAAGGAGGATTACAATTTTGAGGTGGGCCTGGGCTACACAACAAGCTCTAGGCCAGCCAGTTTTACCAAAACCAAAACAACAAAAGTATCACCACCACCAAAACAACAATAAATAAGAAGGTATTGTCTCCACTGGGGTGTTTAATTACCTAAGCGAGTGTGGATGTTTGGGCCAGGTATGGTGGTACAAGCCTGTAATTCCAGCAATTAGGAGGCTGGAGCAGGAGGATCATCAGAAGTTCAAAGCCATTCTTAGCTATATAGTGAGTTCTAGGGCAGCTTGGGCTACATGAGACCATGTCTCAAAATAAAAGCAAGCAAAGGGAAAAGAAGCCACACAAAAACAGAGTGGATGGTCTACCTATACTGACCAGCAGAGTCAGGACTGGTCCACTTCTTCCTTGTCCCTTGGGTACATTGCTCAGGGGCCCAGTGGCTGTGCTATGGGACCAGACACAAGTGCAATGGCTCTCAGAACCCATGCTCCCTGGTAGGTAGGAGGCAGCACGTTCCCCAGGAAGAAATTATTTCGTTCCCCAGGAAGAAATTATTTCAGGAGGTAGCCAGTTACCCCAGTGGGTATGGGACAGAGAGGAGGGAAATGAGGACATACTCACAAGATTAGATCATACAATATATATACTTATTCATAATAAAGATTTTTTAACTAATTAATTAATTAATAAAAAAGAAATTATCTCAGGAGAGATATGCCCAACTGCCCTCTCAGGGCTGGGCCAAGAAAGGCAACTGGGAGGGTTTGGGCCCCTGACCCCTTTGTGACACGCACTGGTGAAGTGCAGGACCATTTCCCCTGGGGTGGGGTGAGGTGGGGTGGGGAGCATCCACCTCCACAAGCCTGGCATTCCCAGGTCCAGTGAACACAGGTTCTGCTCAGGCTCCTGATCTTCTCCAGCTGCTAGGTGGACACAGAAGGCCCACCCTAGCCCCTGGTCCTCTCAGGGGAAGCCAGGTGGCTCCATTCCTGTCACTCCTGAGGGCACTCAGGAAACAAAATGATGTCAAGGTGGACAGAACCTGTGACCCTGTGCACGTGTTGGTGGTACATTTCCCAGGGACAGGACACTAGCAGGAGCTGTGTTGCCTCTGGATTGTAAAGCCAGGAGTTTAAGGGAGCCTCCCCAGCACGAGGCTGCCCTGCAAACCACAGATCACTATGGGCCACATGTGTGTGCAGTCCGGGGTCCTCTTTCCCTCCTCTGCTCCACTTTCCTGGTAGCTGTGACTGTCCAGGTTCTGAATAGTATTAAAGGTCAGCTTTCCCACCCTCAGTTGATTCCCTGGAGAGCTCTCCTCAGTCCTTTGCATTCTAGCTCCCACAGAAGCCCTGAGTGCTGGATACTTCTCATCCTGGGGGGGGGGGTTGGTTGTGTTGTGAAATAAAGGCTATTATTTATTTAGCCCAGGAGACCTGCTCTGGAGCCCAAAAGAATCTCCAACTTGGGATCCTTCAGCCTCATTCTCCCACCTGCTGGGACTAAGAACAGGAGCCACTATCCTGGCCTAATCTGCCTCCTTGAGGACCAGAAATCTCCACAACATGTCATTTGTCATACACACAGTTAAGAATAGCTCTCATTCTCTTTTTCTCTATCTCTGGGAGTGTGACAAGATCCAGAGACTGGGAGTGGAAGTGTGGCTTGGTGGCAGAGTATATCTTTCTTATCATAGGGAAGGCCCTGGGTTCTGAGAAAGAGGAGGAGGAAGAAAGTAAAATAGCAAAGATTAAAATCCCACATATTCAGAAGGCTGAGGTAGGAGGAATACAAATTCAAGGCTATCCTGGACAGTTTATCAAAACACTGCCTCAAAAAAAAGAACAAAAAGACAATTGAGAAATAGAGAGAGAGAGAGAGAGAGAGAGAGAGAGAGAGATGGGGGTAGAGATGAATCCCAGTAGCAGAGCACTTGCTTAACCTGTGGCAGGCCCTGAATTCAATCCCCTGTACTCCAAACCAAGCAACAGAAGCACCTGAGGAAGTAAGTCTTTCTGTGGAGCAGACATGAGAAGACTCTGCAAGTTGGGGTGGTGGAGGGATAAGCAGGGCTCAGCTGGGGCAGAGGGAGAAAGGGAGAAGTGAGCATCTTGTTGCTGAGAGCAGGCTTTGCCACAGGAGCACTGCTGCTTCCTCTTGACAAGGATGCTTCCATGGGAACATGACCTTCACATCTCGGCACAGACAGGAGCCAAAGGCGGAGGGGATGAAGGCAGGTGTGCACAAGTGAGAAATGAAATAGGGACAACTGAAGGATGCATCTTTGCCAAGTGATCCTGACCCTGGGATTCTTACAGGTGCAGGACTGAAACAGCGAGAGGTGCTTTCTCTCATCAGACTTACCTAGGCTCATCACCACCTTGAATTGCCTTTAATAGTATTGTGTGTGTGTGTGTGTGTGTGTGTGTGTGTGTGTGTGTTGTGTATAGGATGTGTGTGTTATGGGTGCATACATGCCACAGCACACACAGGCTGAGGACAGTCTTCAGTGTTGGTTTGTCCTCTCTAGCCTTGCCTGAGACAGGGTCACCTTTTATTTATTTAATTTATTTTTTTATTTATTGATTTGCAAGAAGATGAAGAGAGAAGAGTGAGAATGACAAAAAGAGAATGGGGCAGGCCAGGACCTCCTGGCACTGCAAAGGAACTTTACACATGTGTGCCACTTTGTCATCTGGTGCTGGGAAATCAAACCCAGGCTATCAGGCATTACAAGGAAGTGCCTTTAACCACTTAGCAATCTTTCCAATCTTTTTTTTTTGCAGGTGTGTGTCTACAAGTGTAAGCTTATGAATTCTCCTGGCTCCACTTCCCATCACTATAGGCACATTGGATTACAGATGGGTGTTCCACTTTCTGTTTGGCTTTTGTGGGTGCTGGGGAATTGAACCGGGGCTGGCAGGCTTGCAAGCATGTGCCTTTAACCTCTCAGCCATCTCCCAGACCCTCTAGCTGCTTCATAAGAGAGCAGTTATCTCAGCCTCAGATCCTTAACAAAGTGGTGATGTCACTGGGGACATGTTCAATGGGCTGCCCGGTTTGAGAGCCTTTTAGTAGAAAGTTTTCTTTAGGTTTGTATCTTGGCTTGTTGGCTTGAGGAAAGATGTCATGTAGGCCAGGCTTGCCTCATCTCACCAAGCAGGACTTTGAACACTTTATCTTTCTGCCTACAGTTTCTTGGTGCTGGGGTTCCAGATGAGCTACCATGCTGGCAGAAGAAACTTTTCTGATGTCCTCCAAGTTTTTTCTGGACTCTTAATTCCATTTTGCTCATTCAATAACTGCTGAGCACCTGTCTTTAATAGTAACTTATATGCAGCTCTTCCCCACATGCATACCTATGTTTCTGATAATTTTTCCTTTTCAGTAAGTCCAAAGCCAATGGACCACAAGCACCCCAAAGTTTGGAAAAAATCCCTGAAAAGCTACAAATCAGAGAAAAAACACAGTTGAAGCACTAGCATTAAAATACATCAACTATATTAATTCGCACTGTTCCTGGCACAACAGTTAGTGCAGAGCCATTTGTAAATGATGATGTTGGAAGACATAGGGAGGATACCTCAGTTGTTAATAGTCCTTGCCTTCAAAACTTGCCTGCTAAGGATAAGTTCCCCAGCCCACACACAGGAAGCCCAGTGCAAAGTTGTGGGAGGTAAAGCCAGGACTGTCCCTATAATTGTGGGCCACTTAGTCAATGTTGCTTTTGCTCTAGGTCTCAGACCCTGCTGTCTCTGTGTCATTGGTTCCTTAGAAGCTCCGTATGTCTATATATGAACTCACCTTTAAGGAGGAAGCAATGGTAGCCAAGAAGTATGTTCACAGGTCCAAACACCCAGAATTTGCAGGGAAGAATATGCCCAACCTACTTGTCATGAAGGCAATGGAATCTCTCAAGTCTCCAGTACTGTGAAGGTACAGTTTGTCTGGAGAAATTTGTGCTGGTGCCTTACCAAGTAGCTTTCCCAGTATCTGCACAGTGATCTCCCCTGCCTCTTGAGAATACCTGCTCCCCTGCATTGAGTCCATCCTGAGACTGGAGGGCCTCGGTTCTAAATTGTGTGTGGTGAGTGGTCTGTGAGACTCAGAACAGGGGAAGTCCACAGAGACACCTACAGAAGAAGGGCTGTGCCCCCTGGGGCTGGCAAGAAAGCCAAGGCTAGGGCTGAGTCAGAAACTGAATCCCAGTTGAAAGGGCCATTTGGTCTTGGATGTGGTTCACTTCAGTAATGTTGATGGAGATTATTTTGTTTTGAATAAACTTTCAGGCAGAAACTAAAAGATGGTACTGAGTCATCCATCTTTCCAATCTTTTTTCTTAAGCTGTGTGTCCGCAATGTTCCTGCCTTCCTGGAGGTCAAGGCAGGAAGATGAGAGCTTAGGGCCAACCTTGGTACATAGTGAGCTCTAGGTTAACCTGGGCTACATGATACCATGTCTCAAAAAAGCCAGGTGTGGTGGTGCATACCATTAATCCCAGCACTGTGGAGGCAGAAGGCAGAGGTAAGAGGATCACTGTGAGTTCGAGGCCAGCCTGGAGCTCCAGAGTGAGATCCGGGTCAACCAGGGCTATAATGAGACCCTACCTCAAAAAAATACCACCACAACAACAATACAAAGGTAATGTTTCTGACAGTTAAGGAGATTAACCTAGGCTTTGAGGATACATATGATTGAATTCAATATGGAAGGTGTTCCACATATTCACATCGTGTCAGAAAGGAGCATTCCATTCAGCAAATATTCATTAATTACCAATCAAAGAACACACATCACATTTAAGAACACTGTGGTTGCTGCTGTAAATTGGCTGAGTCCTTCCCTTTTTGGTTATAGATAATTTTTTAATTCCAATTTAACTCCAGTCAAATCATTAGAACCACCACTAAGAGACCTATGCTATTCATTTCTCAGGAAAGACTTGATTTGATAACTAATGTAGTCCCACCAAGGATCCGATTTCTTACAGTGATTTTCCATGGTGTTGCCCCAATCCTCAGGCTTTCATGCTGGTTCCAAGACTGACCCTTCATTATAGCCAATTGATGGCTCAAGTTTTCCAAACTTACATCCTTACATCCAGTGACTGAGGGAAGTGATGGTCTTTATTAGCAGCCCATGTCTACTTTCAGCCCCATGGTAAATGACTTGCTCTGCAATCCAGCTCCATTAGCCTATTTCAGTTTGTCATGTGTGTTATTCTTACCTCTATTGTGTGGTACATGGCTTTCCATGATGTATTCTTTTTTCACTTTACCTCAAACCTCAACTTCCAGCTTACATTTTATACTTCATACTGACCTAAATAAGTCTTTCTTGCCATCCTTTCCTAACAAGCAAAGTCAACTGCTACCTGCTCTCAAAACATAGCCTATTTCTGAGGGCTGGAGAGATGGCTCAGCAATTGAAGGCATTTGTTTGCAATCCTGATGGCTAGGGTTTGATTCCCCAGTATCCATATAAAGCCAGATGCACAAAGTGGTGCATATGTCTGGAGTTCCTTTGCACTGGCTGGAGGCCCTGATGTGACCATTCTCACTCTGTCTGTCTTCTCTGTCTCTATCACTCAAAAAAAGAATTAAAAAAAAAAACAAAGTTCCCTTTGTGACCTATATGTAAATATTAATGTTTCTCTCTTTCACAGAAGCAGAAACTACAATTTGTTTTGTTCCTCATTGTGTCCTCAGTATCAAGCAAGTGTCTAAATAGTGGATACTCAATAAATGTTTGCTCAATGTATGGATGGATGAACTAAGCTTCTAAGTCTCCATATTTACCTAATTAGCTGTGTAACCATCAACTTTTCTGAGATTCAGTCCTCTCGGCTGTAAAATGAAAAGGTTGGACTAGTTGACCTTTAAGATAAAGTGCTGAATTCACAATGTTGCTGGCAAGTGGATTTCTTCTTTAACTGCAAGTACTATGAAACAAAGGTAAACTTGATGTGTTTTGTTACTCTGCTATCCTTTGGCAAATGTCATTTTTAATTATATTCTGGCTTTGTATGGTCTCAGGCCATAGTTAGCAATCTGAATTAACTGGGATACTCCAAGTACTCAGTAGCTAATATCAATCAGAAAACTAATGCTAATAATTTAGGAATATAATAAATGAAGTGTTGAGAAAATGTCACACATGAGGCTGCCGCCCCCCACACCAGAATGCCAATACTCAAAATAGAAGTTTGGTTTGATTTAATGTATTACCAGAAATATAGTGTGTATCATTGTGTAGCTTTAATATACAGCATTGTTATCATATCAAAATACCTTCCTTTGAGCTTGGGAGATATTTTTGTTGTGTTCTAATTCATGGAAATTTAACTAGAACTTAAATGTATTTTTCTTCAGGGTCCAATTCATAGCCGAGGTTTGTCGTGTAGCTGTGCATTCAAAAAGAAAATACAATTCATCTTATCATGGCATGCCTATGAAACACAAGCTAAAATTCACTACCTGCTCCTCCATGCAACATCTGGATGTGAACCATAATCTTCCTATAAATAAGAAATGAGAATTTTGATCAGGCAGCTTTGCAATCTTTCAAAGTAGTCAGGAAATGCTTGATGGCATAACAAATCTCCCAGTAAATTAACTGATGTTAAGACAGTTTAACTACCATAAAATACTTTATTATACTCCAAATCTCCTTTGAAATGGACATTTTTTAATGAAGTGACACAGCCAGAGAGTACTGAGAAGGAAAAGGCACTGTATAGAATTGTCACTGTAAAAGGAAACTGCTCTGGTTGAGGAAACCAGAACCCCATGGTTCCTTACATTTCCTCTCTTAAGTGGCTGTGGCAGGAATGGACTATTCCCTAAATCCATTTCCATTTCTTCTTGACTCCTCAAAAGACTATATTTCCCAGTATTCCATGTGACAGATCTCTGGCTGAGAGAATGTAGGCATAAGTAATGCACCTTAAATGGGGCTTTGTAATGGTTAAATTTTGTTGTCAACTTGATCTTTCAAGTAATCTTGGGTGGGTCTCTGAGGATGTTCACAGGAAGGCAGCCTCTCAGTAGGGGGCAGGATGTAAGGAAGCTCAAAAGAGATAGAAGTAAACATCCTTTCCTGTGTGGGCCATGCAGGAAGGAAATTCCAGAGACTCAGGAAGCCATTAAGTCTGGGATAAAATTGCAAGACCCCACACTAGGGCTGTATAAAGGTGAATGAATTCTCTTCCCTTCCTGCCTGTTCCCTGTTTATTGTGTGTGGTGTAGGTGATGGGTTTTTCTCTCTGCTTGGACCTGTGTAAGAGGACCAGCCTCTTTCACTTTTATGGGACTTCCCTTGGATCTGTACTTGAATAAATCATTTCCTCTCATAAACGGTACCTGGTTTGGAGATTCATCCCAGTGGCATGTGGCTGACTATGACAGGCATGATCCATAACAACCTATCATGGAGTCAAACATGGTGGCTCATGACTGTAATCCGAGCACTTGATAAGTGGAGGCAGAAGGATGGGAAGTACAAGGTCATCCTCAGCTATGTAACAAGTTTGAGGCTCCTCAGAATTACTTGAGACCATGTTTCAAAAAAGAAAATTAGAAACAGCAACAACAACAAAAAAAACAGTCCATGTAGGGCTAGAGAGATGGCTCAGCAGTTAAGGCACTTACCTGCAAAGCCTAAGGACCTGGGTTGTTTGATTCCCCAGTATCCATGTAAAGCCAGATGCATGAGGTGTCACATGCATATGGAGTTGCCCCCGACCTGAAGGGACTTCACTTATTCAAGGGTCCCAAGGAGAACCATGATCAGGATGAATGAAGAGACAAGAGACACAAGAAAGGAAGCCAAGACAAGAGTCTGATCAAGGTGACAAATTTATTGCAGAACACACAGCTTATATATGAAAAGTATAAGGGCAACTTGGCAGGCATGCATACTGAGAATTGAGGAGATAGGCTAATCACAAAATGTTGTGTGCTAGAGGGCTAACCACAGCATGTCCTGTTAAGTTCAGAGAAAAAGGTCATGAGGGGGCTGAGAGAAAGTGGGTGCTGAATTTTTGTAAAGAGCAAAAGAATTATAATTTGGCTTAAAAGTCACTGTCTAGATATTGGCTCAAGAGAATGGTTGCAATTCAAAAAATGGCATTGGTCTTGTCTCATGGCTCCCGACAGCTCCTCCCTTTTTTCTTTAAAAGGAAAGGAGAGAATAATCATTTGAAAACGATGGGCTTTGACCTGAGCAGGGGAACAGTGGCTTTGTCTCTCCTTGTGTCATCTTTTGCAGAGAAGGGCATTTTGTGGATTCCTGCCCTTATGCATGCCAAGCTTATTCTCCCAAGGGAATCAGAAGCGGTTTGTGGGCCTCCCTCTGTGGTGTTTTGCCTCGCACTGCTTGGTGCCCACACCCTAAGGTGCATAAAAGTCTGATTCTCACACAGCTCCCACCTGGGGAGGGGAGCCAGCAGAGAAAGAGGTTAGTTCTCTATCTTCTAGGTCCACCCTGTGATAATGGACCTGTATGGGTCTAGCAATAGCAGAGTCCACCTGAGACTTTACAAAGGTGGTGAGCCTGTTAAAAAGCCAGGGGCCAAATGAAAGCAGCAGCAGTAACCCAACGAAGGGTCCTAAAAGCGGGACAACGTAAGGAAGAACACCATTAAAACTAGACAGGAAAGGGTTGTCATAAAGTTCGCGTCTTCTTTTTTCCACGATTTCCTGGTGTTGTTTTATCAGATTGCGCACCACACCAGATCTATTGACATAAAAACAGCATCTTTCATTTAGAGCAAGGCAGATGCCGCCCTGCTCTGCAGCAAGGAGATCTAAACTGCAGCGATTCTGGAGGACCACATCAGCAAGTGAGTCCAGCTGGGCCTGAAACTCTTCAATGGTGCAGTGGATCATGCAAACATCACTGGACAACTGTTGAGAAACTTTAGCATAGTTATGCATAGCAATACTCATTCCTGTGGTGCCTGTAGAAAGGCCTCCTGCTACACTCAGTCCTATCAGAAGTGGTATGAACTGAACAGCTCTCTTATGTGGGCCCGCAATAAGGTCAAAGTTGGGAATGGGCATAGGTGTGTCTCCTGGGACAATATGTCAGGAAGCAAAATGGCAGAAGCACAAAGGGCAGTCCATCCATAGGGAAGGTATGTATGAGCAAGGTTGTTGCCACAGATAAAGACTGTTGCAGGGGCTGCACATAGGGGTTGTTTAGGAGATATTTCCTTTATTGAACTGCAGTTAATATAAGAGGCAAATCCTACATCAATGTACCCCTCAGAGGAGTAATTACTAAAAAGGCACACAGTAGGCACAAGTTGTACCATTTGTGTGAGAAAAGGAAGGCTAAGTCCTCTCTCTGAGCAAGCAATTTCAGAGGAATTACTAATGTCAGGAAGCGGTATGGCGGAGGGAATAGGTTTTCCTTGGCGCATACAAAGCCAGCAGTCTTGAGCTAGAGTGGGGTTAGTAAGATTTAACAGTTTAAATGTCTCTTCTAAAATGTTGGTGATTTGGGGGTCGAGATTTAGGTCTGAGGTCTCCAATTTTGCAAGTGGATGATATGATAACTGAGGATAAATGCTTAGAAAGAATTTTTCAACTTTTTGAGCGACCTCAATTTCTCTAATTTGGTCTTGAGGTTCCCTCCCCCCATCAGAGACATGGATAGGGGCTTGGGGATGCCAGCAGACTGGCTGTCCTGGAGTTCCTAGACAAGCAGACTGCACATAATGCACAGACGCAAATGCATCTATGTTTACTGACCAGTCTCCCCCAGCTACCCGGGGTTTGTTACGTTTTACGATTGCTGTGAAATAAGTTTGATTATCCCCACCTAGGCATTCTCAGTATTCATCATAGCAGGAGCTATGCATGGAGACATCAAAAAGGTTACATGGACAAGGTGGAGGGGTTCCTGTAACTGGAGGGAGAGGTTGTGGCTTGTAGGCACATTCCCACACCTGATTGCCTGGCGTTCCTGCAGTTATTCCATAAACTAAATAGGCTTTAAAAGGGCCACACTCCTGTACCTTGGTATATCGAGATGGCGCTTTACCTTTTTAATGAATCCCTCCCTTGCTGTCACAGGGTTTACCATAAAGCGCTGCATAGAGTTTGTCTCTAGATGGTGGGGGCCCGAATCCGCTCTTTGCATGCTTTATGAGGTAGATGATCCAAGAGTAAGTCAGCAGCATTTTGTTCCTGTGAAGGGAAGAAGAATTTATTCTCAAGAGATCTCTGATCCCTTGGAAGGATTGTTATTTACTTGTTTGACAAGTCTTTCAGGTAACCATCGGGTTCCTTGTTCTTTTTGATCATATAAGCAGACATGTCCACAACCCCAAACAAGAACAGGATCGGGTCCTTTCCAGACAGATGTCATAGGATCTTTCCACATTACAGTGGCCAAGTTTTTTGTTTCAGGGTGCCAAAGTCGGTCTGCAGCAGTGTTTCCTTTGTCATCTTGTGACAAGAAGTTTAGTACAAAGAGAAAATGCGACAAGAGATGTCGAGGGGTGGCTTTGCCAGTATTTAGGGAGCTGTGTGTAAGTTTTTAAGGGTTTGTTTTAGTGTTTGATGCACTCTTTCAACTATACCTTGTCTTTGAGGGTTATAGGGAATTCCTGTAAGGTGATTTATTTGTAGTTGACAACAGAATTGTTTGAATTTTTGACTAATGTAACCTGGTCCATTATCAGTTTTTAATATTTTTTGTTTTCCCATGACAGTGAGGCAGGCCAGTATGTAAGTGATCAAATCTCTTGTGCCTTCCCCTGAGAGAGCAGGTGCAAAAATGAATCCACTAAAGGTGTCTATGATTACATGGACAAACTTGAGTTTTCCAAAGGATGGTATGTGGGTTACGTTCATCTGCCAGATTTCATTAGGGATGAGCCCTCGGGGGTTGACTCCTAAATGTGGGACTGATAAAGAAGTGACACATTGTTGGCAATTTTTTACTATCTGTCTCGCTTGTTCTCTAGGAACTTTATATTTTAGTCTTAGGGTTTGAGCATTGAGATGGTGTAAAGAATGAGTATTTTTAGCTAGTTCAAGGTTGTCATCTTGTATTGGAGCAACCAATTAAGTAGCTTGGTCAGTAATATGATTTCCTTTGGTTAGAGGTCTGGGTAACCCAGAGTGCGCTCTGAGATGACAAATATAGAATTGAGCCTGTCTCTGATGAATTATTTTTTGTAATTCAAAGAAAAGACAAGATGCATTGGTAGAGGGTTTTATATAGGGGGTGGTCTCCAGGTCACTCCCCCATTATTACGAGCAATTGAGAGATTGAAAACAGCTAAAGGACTTTTGGGAAGAGTCCTAGATGACTTACAATAGAAGAATTACTTATTAAGGGAAATTATTGAGAAAGAGATTCCTAGAACTGAGAGAGTTATAGGAAAAGACTAAGCAGAAAGTAGTAGTAGAAGGAAACTCCCTGAGCCCACTGATGCTCCATTGCCTTATACAGGTATCTATGAAAAAAGGTGACAGATGGGTTAACATTAAGGAAAAGAGACTATCATGGTAAACCTTAAAAACAAATTCTTAATGGCTAAAAACTACATAATGTTTAAACTGAAAACCAAGTGCCAAGTCAGGCCCGGGCCTGACTAACCACAGTTTTGCATCAGAACCATTTATGTGATAATCATCTGTGCTTTTCTATTGTCTATTCTCATGTACCTTGCTGAAATTCTTGGTTTAATCATTCAAAGAAACTGTAACTGCCTATATAATCAAAGAATACTGTTACAATAATCAACTGTATATAACTATGACAAATGCTCAGTAAAATCACACTCAGATACACTCTCCTTGAGTCTGTGTCTGTTTGTCACTCAGCCAAATCCCTGCCCACTTCTCCAAGGCCCTGATCCTTCAGTCCTAGCACTCCAGCCAAGCTGGTCCGTGGCACCTTTAAGGCGGCGTTTTGAATTTGGGTCAATAGCCCCAGAGGAAATTGTGCCTGAGCAGTATTAGTATCATAAGGGGCTTGTCCAAGCAATTTCTTTTCTGTCCAATGTTTAGAACTCCCCCTGGAGGCCACATTATGTCTGGCCATCTCTTGGCATCGTTCTGTCTTCCAAAGGAGATAGTCTCTTCTACTGAGAACAGCTTTAGCCAGCATGTTCCAATCATTAACAATAAGCCAATCCTCCCCCAATGGATTCCAAAAGAGAAAGGGTAAAAGGGGCAGTTGAACCATAAGCAGAAACAGCTGATTTAAGATCTTTAAAATATTTGAGTTTGAAGCGTTTCTAATGTTGTGGGCGCTGAGAGGAGTCTGGATCCTCTCTGGTTTTGTCCTCTGAGGACCCATCTGAACCCGGATCTGCAGGAGGGTCTAATGCCTCACCTTCCTCATCTGCATCTGCATCTGCATCTGAAGACTCCATTTTATAAAGCAGACTCCATTTTTAGACTTACTTCCCCCTCCCTAAAGAATGTCTGGTCACAAAGACCAGGAAATAAAAAAAAAAGACACCATATAAGGAAGCATATGGCTGTTCTGGAATATGGGCTGGCCCTGGGATGTGGCTCCAAGGAAGTAACCAATCAAGAGGCATACAGATACAGAAAAGGAGCCAATAGAAATACCACACACACTGTGACCTAAGCTGTATTATAATTAGATAGCTCCTGTCCATAAATACCCTGCTCCTTTGTTCTTCGGGGCTCCATCTTGCCTAGACATTCATCTGCCTGCTTGTGGAGCCCGACTGCGCAGCCGAAGAATGAAATCCTCTTGCTTTTGCATCTGCTGGTGTGGTTATTGGAGTTTTGGGGTACGCTCTCCTGAGAGAG
>PVHP010029606.1:0-22229 GCA_004024765.1 Zapus hudsonius
TGCAGGCAAAGCCACGAAAGGAAAAGCAGCTGAAAAAGCACCAGCGTGGGGTACAGGAAACCAGGCCGCCCTGTGAATGGAGTTAACGTAATGAGGCTTTGCCGCCATCCCACGCCAGAGCTGGAAACCGACTTCTGCCAAGCCCTGTGTTCCATGAGACCATCATGTCTGAAGGAGAACAGAACTCTCCAGAGGGACTCCTCTTAAAATTCACAGTGCTGGGTACCCAGGTCACTGCGGATGATCACTGTCACAAGCCCCACTGCATAAATGGGTTGCTCTAATCCCATGCTTTTAGGGGCCGGTGATTCACCCCAAAACCCATATTAAATGATGCATGGTATAGACTTAAAGAGAAGGGAGAGAGAGAGAGCAAGCGAGAGAGAGAGAGAGAGAGAGAGAGAGAGGAGGGGAGGGAAGGCTAAATGGTTAAGGGTACTTGCTTGCAAAGCCTGATGGCCTGGGTTCTATTTCCCAGCTCCCACATAAAGACAGATGCATAAAGTTGCATTTGTATCTGGAATTTATTTGCAGTGGTAGGAGGCCATGGCATGCCCATACGCTCTCTTTTTCTGTCTCTTTGTCTCTCTGTCTGTCTCTCTCTCTCTCTCATAAAAAGTTGTTGTTGTTGCAATAAAAGCTCTTGATAATGTCCTCAGCTGTGCTAGTCAGAGTACCAGGGAAATCTAGCATATTACCTGGTTGAACCCTTGGAGCTCGGTTAAAGGAACCCCTGTTCTGTGTAATGCATGCCACTTTGTGTTTTGGGGGGCTGGAGGTCTTCTTTCTTTGGCAACTTCCATGAGAACCAACCTGGGGCTCTCTCCATCATGGAGTCCAGTGAATGGTCCCAGTAGACTGATTGTCTTAGATGAGGCATGAAGAGATTGACCAAAACTGGGAGAATGGCAGTTGGGAATATGACATCCTGTAGATGCACCTTAGTACAATTCTATCTTTAATTTCTTCACAATTTCCTGGTGGATAAATATTTAGAACTAAACTTGGTAGACAGAATGGGTAGAAAGGGGGGAATCTTTGTTTGCAAATCCTGACAGTCTGGGTTTAATTCTCCAGCCTCCCAAATAAAGCCAGACAAGCATTTCAATTGCAGCAGCAAGAAATGTACACACACACACACACACACACACACACACACACACACACACACGTGCAAATAAAGTTTTAAAAATTATGTATAGAAGAAATGATTAGGCAAAAGAAAGCACAATGTCTCAATTTCAGGTTAGCTAATAAAAAACAAACAACTATGAAAGAGAATTTCTGAAGGGTCTGCTCCCAAGGGAAGGGGAAAATGGAAGGAAATTGCTGGTTCTTGTGTATTCAAAAGAAATCTCTCGACTGAAGCAGAGGCAGGAAGCTGCCACAAATATAAGGCCAGACTGGGCTACATAGTGCATTCCTGGCCAGCCTGGACTATAGTGTGAGAACTGGCTCAGAGAGACCCTCTCCCTCCTCCCCAAAAACAGAGCTGAAGACATAGTACTCTAATAAACCTGGTGTGGTGGCACATACCTTTAGTCCCAGCACTGGAGAGGTGGAAGCAGGAGGATTAGAAGTATAAAATCATTCTCAAACAAGTAAAAAGAGGAGCAACTGTTCATTTGTCTACTAATTGTATTTTTAAAAGATAGAGACTTATGTAGCCCAGGCTGGCCTTGAACTCCTTGTACAGCTAAGGATAACCTTGAACTCCGGATGCTCCAGCTTCTGTTGCAGATCGCCATGCTATTGAGTTCTTTGTCTTGTGACCATGAAAAATTAGGCACATGGTGACGAGGTATAAGGCAAGGTAGATTTATTAAGAAAAAAGCGGAAAGCCCCCTAAGTGCCAGGAAAGGCACTCTTAGGATTTCAGCTGACATCCATGGAAGAGAAAGAAAGGGAACATTATGCTTTTTGAGTTAGAACTTGGAAAAGTGGGCAGATCCCACAGGATATATGAGCAATTACCCTTTGTAAGGGGCTTCTGGGGGTAAAGTACATTATCTCATTAAGGGGAGAAATATTCCTCCTACATTCTTAGCATGTCTGCAAGTGAGGGGTGTTTCTTGGCCAGGTGAATAATTGACCTCCTTCCTTCAGAGACCTCCAGGCTTATTAATGTCTGTCTACCTACAATGCCTCCACCCCCAAGTGCTGGGATTACAGATGTGCACTAACACAGGTCTTCTTTTTTTTCATTATGAACTGACATATCATGTTACTGAAATGCTCAGATTTTGCCCAGAATTTGCTGTTAAATGGGTACCACCTTACAAGGCTGGCATACCCCACAGTTCCCTCTGCCCCTCCAGAGAATCTATGCTGGTCTTGTGACTGGTCATGCAGCTCCAGAGACAGCCCCCCCCCCCCTTGAGTGGGAGGTGTCTATCTAGAGCTAAAACCTAGGTGCTAAAACTGATTGTTCAGATGTAAACCAATCAGCTGCCTCTCTGACTCACCTGGGGAAAACTTAAAATTAACTTCCCTAGAAGAAAGCACTCTCTTCCCCACATGGCAGGCTAGAAGAAGGACCTCTGAATCTCCTGGCCTTAGGAAGGTGAGGCCTACACACCCCAGATTTTTTCCCTCATGAACCTCTCCTTCTCATAATGGGAGCTCTCTGTTATCTTCTCTTCTGCTGCTTGTTTAGCAGAACAGCATAAGTTCTGTTAAACTCTCTTGACACATGTTTTCCCCACACTTGTGGCTGGAGAACTCTGTAACTCCCCATGTACCCTTAAATAATAAAGTCTCCCACTATACCTTACTATCATGTTGTCTATGATTTTAATTCTTTAACTTTGTAAACAAGAACTCAGGTACTCTTTAAATTTGGGGGTGTATTGGAATTTTTGCTGGGCATTATCTAAATTCTAAGCCCCAGCTCACCCCGTTACAGTCTCATTGCATTACTTTTCCAGTTTAAATTCATTCTCTAGAATAAATTTACCTAAGCTGGACATTAGAAGTCATTTGCTATATGTGGGCATCCTCTTTAATGTAACCTTGTCTTTACTGGGCAGCCATCCATTCTTGTTAACCTTTATGCTACTTTCTAGTTGGACCAGAGAGTGAAAAAAAAATCAGAAGGTTTCATCTTTTCTGTGTCATTACTTGGAGTCATGTTGTATTTCACACATGCTCTCTGTGCCTTCAAGTTGTACAAATCCATCTAGATTATCATTTGGTAGGGGGAGAAGAAAGGCAGGAAGAGGCTTATGCCAATGACAGAACTTTCTAGAGAAATTTTAAATTATCTTAAAATTCTTTAAATAGTTTTCATTTTTTTAAAACACTTATAATCCTATATTATTATGTTGAAGTCTTTAAGTAGTTTTCAGTTTTAAAACATTTATAGTTCTGAAACTTATTTCTAATGTAAAAATTACCTAAATGTTCTTTTTCAAATTTCTAAAGAGAAATACATACAGAAGAACAGTAAAAAAATTCATTTCCCTACAAATCCTAGAAAGTATCACAATATTTTGTTGTAATTCTACTTCTTTTTTTCCTTTATAAAATTGGCACATATGTACATGTACATATACATATTCATGCACTATATATTTCCTTTTTTCTTCCATTTAAAGCTATATTATAGTTTCTTGTGTCAGTAGAGAGTTATGGTTCACTTAAATGACAGTATCTTCTAATATATAGACATTTTTACATTGGTAAACTTAAATTTTTTGCCAGTTTATACGACTACAAATAATGCTACACAAACATTAACGTATAAATCGATTGTTCTAATTTTAAATTACATATATCTTAAAATATTTTTTCTCATCAAGAATTATACTTTTAAAATTTTTTATCTATTTTTTCCATTTGTGACATTTCCATATATGTAGATAATATATTTTTAATCTTATTGCCACAACTTCCCTCTTTTATTCCCAGTTAGGTACTAGAGAGCAGTGAAGATGGGAGGTAAGCAGAAATCTAAAGGAAGAGCATAGGAAGTGGTTAATCTGATAAAAAGAAAGTTAGAACCCCAAGGGAGGAGCTAGCTCATTCATTCTTAATTTTTTTTGACAATTTCATACATGTGCATATATATTCTCATTTTGGTTGTATATACCCACCTTCTCCCTTCTCTTATCCCCTTCTAATTCCTGTTGAACCCTGTGTCTCACCATGTACCACTGGCTAAACCAGAGGAGATTGACCTCCCCTCCCGTAGCACTCATTAACTACCATTAGCTCCTCAGGGGGGAGACTCATTAACACCTCCTCCATCCACATTTCATTCCTTTAGACAGGAGCTCATATATCCAAGGTTGGCCTCCAACTCTATATGTAGTCAAAGATGACCTTGAACTTCCCACCAGAGTGCTGGGATTACAGGAGTGCAGCACTCTATCTAGTAACTTGATGCTGGGGATGGCAAATGCTCTTATCAGTTGAGCTGTATCTCCATCCCTTCTACACGGACTCGTGACCTATGAAAATACAAATCCACCCTGACACACACACACACACACACACACACACACACACACACACACACACACACATACAGAGAGAGAGAGAAAGAGAGAGAGAGAGAGAAAGAGAGAGAGAGAGAGAGCTTCTTATCTGTTCCTTTGCCCAGAAAACTTAGCCCATCTCTTCTCATTATCATTGTGAAGAAAGTACAGCCTTCAAATATACTTGCATCCTTCAGTGTCAAAAAGGTATTTCATAGAATAAGGAATCAGCACCCTCAAACTAATGTATCTGAAAACCTATTATTTCCCACTGCAACAACATCACTAGAATCAGGCCTTTAACCTCTTTTAATATTTTTCCCCTTCAAGAACTACCCATATCTCAGACCATGTCTCAAACAGCTCAAGGACTCCAAGGCACCAAGACACCCACCCTGACCGAGACCCCAGAGAGACAAGACCCCAAGTTCCTAACTCCATCCCTCTTGCCACTTGGATGAAAGATCCAATGACCTACCACCCCTTTATCTTGTCCTTAGGGGTCTAGCATCAATAAAGAGCAATCTGTGATTTTTTTTTGGGGGGGGGGAGGCAATTCACCATAATAATGCAAAGTACTTTACTGGTGAAGTGGCAGGAACCAGTTTTCACGTGATCACAGTTTGGATATGTAGAGGAATCATAGATGAATTTAGAGACTATTCTAGTGACTGTAGTATCCATCAAACTCTGCATGAAACAATCTCATGCCACCGTGCTTATTTGCCCACCTATGTGGGCAAGAGTGAGTTCCTTGTGACAAAGTATGTCTGCTGAATTGATGAGGAAGAAGGAAAATAATCATTTCAAAATATAGAAAGAAAGGAACACCAGTACCCTGGGCTTTCTTATTAGTTCTTTGGTAAGTCGCTATGTTTTGAGTCAGGACTTGTGGAAGTGCCTGTCTTATCTCTGGTGTGTAGAACAAACAAACTTTGTGGAGGCCTGGGTACACATGATTTCCTTTTGATCAGTTGCTATAGAACCCACTGGCAGCTTTACCTTGTATGTTTCAATGAGCACAGAATGGAAAGAAATCAATCTACCAATAGGAGCTGTAAAGTCAACAAAAATAAGAACAGAAAACAGAGAGAAGGCTCAGTGAATAGTGTGTGCCTTGATAACCTGAGGTGAATTCAATCCCAGGAACCCATGAAAAAGCACCAAGTGCTATGGCACCTGCCTGTGATCCCAGTGCTGGAGACAATGAGAGTAGAGGGTCTCTGAGGTTTACTGGTCAGAAAGCTGAGCCTAATTGGCAATTCCCAAGACTAAAGAGAGATTCTGTCTCACAATGATAGATCGTATCCTGAGAACAACACGCATGGCTGTCCTCTGGCTTCCACATGCATGTGCACACATATTTATGTGCACCTTCACACACATGTGTACCCACAAATGCATGAATATATACATACGTAAAAAAATTAGAATATGACCATCATCCATTATTTTTAACAAGTAACTTTTTTTTTTGCTAGCCAGTTTCAGAACTCCCAACCTTTGGAGAATTTCTCACTCTCTTAGTTATTTTCCTCATTACTGTGAACAAATACCTGAAGAGGAGCAATTTAAGGGGAAAAAAAGGTTTATTTCATCTTACATTCCCAAGTCACAGTCCATCATGGTGGGCAAGGCGTGGTGGCAGGAACGTGAGGCAGCTGGTCACATTCAGTCCACAGTAAGGAAGCAGAGAGGGATGAATACTGGTGCTCAGCCAGCTCTCTCCTTTTTATATAGTTTAGGACCTCAGCCCATGGAATGCTAGTGTCCACACTTAGAATGGATCTTTCCACCTCAATTAACCTAGTCTAGACAAACTCCTTCCCAGCTGTGCTCTGAGATTTATTTCCATGGTGATTCTAGATTGTGTCAAGGTGACAACCCGAGACCAACCATCACACTCGTTTTATAAATATTAATGAGAAACTGAACCTTATCCAAGCATGCACAGCACCAATGACTTACTTTTCTAAGTCTTTCAAGGGAGAGAGTCTGTGAGATATTTTGTCACAGGCACTGAGTCCAGACTGAATCTTTTTAAAAAATATTTTATTTATTTATTTGAGAGAGAGAGAGAGAGAGAGAGAGAGAGAGAGAGAGAGAGAGAGAGAGAGAATGGGCATGCTAGGGCCTCAGCCACTGCAAATGAACTCCAGTCACATGTGCCCTCTTGTGCATCTGGCTTTATAAGGGCACTGGGGAATCGAACTCTGGTCCTTCTGCATTGCAGGCAAATGCCTTAACCGCTCAGCCATCACTTCAGCCCCCAGACTGAATCTTGAGTGGTATATAAGTCTATTTCATGTTGCTGGGACATGGCAAAAATTGGTTTACAGGAAGAGGGTTTATTTTAACTGAGAGTTCAGGGTTCCAGTTAGCCATGGTAGGCAAGAGAGTGCAGCAGGTTCACAATGAGGAAACGGATGGATGACAGCTGGTGCTCTGCCAGCCTTCTCCTTTGTGCACCATCCAAGACTCAGCCCACAGACTGGTGCTACCCACAGTTAAGGTGGGTCTGCTCACCTCAATTCACTTAATCAAGATAACCTCTCATAGGTATACCCAGAGCCTAAAGTAATCTAGATAATGCCTTCAAAGGATTCTAGGTTCTGCTAAGCACTCCATCAATACAAACCATTGCAGGTGGCTTCCAGTGCCAAGGTACTGAGGATTTATGATGATACTCTGATGCTCTATGAACAGCACAGCATTCTCAGTAGTGTTCATTGGCAGGATTGGGTTTGGAGTATCTAGCTTCCACTAACTTCCACCTGTTATCTGGATATTTCAGTGAGTTACCTAGTGGAGTCTCAGAAAGTTATTTTCCTATTTAAATGACTCACCATTTATGTATGTTGATTGCAACAAAGAACTCCATTTACATAATGTTCTAAATGATAAATTCTCCTCAAGACCAATCCTCCCCACACCCCAACTAATCCTTAGTGCCCAAACTCTACAGCAATTCTCATTTTATACACACGATTCTGCTCTCTCAAGTCCTGTAGAGCATGCATATTCTGCCTTTTATTTCCTTGCCTATAACCTCAGTCCATAATATGGTTCCTGATATATATAAGCACTTGGAAATGTACATGAAAGTGAATGGGGCACTTAAAATCCTCTGATTGTTTCTCAAATAGGTAATTCACCTTCTCCTTTTTAAGTTGAAATGGATACACTCTTTCATGTCTGTCCTGGGAGAGGCTGGTTATTGGTTTAGAAGTTTGACTTCTTTCTCTATTAGCTTCGGATCAAGGACTGCGTCTTAGTTAGACTTAGGTCTGGTATCCAGTGAATAAATAATCACTGACCTTCTTCCTCAGGCTTGCTGAGTTACATCGCAAATTATGAAATCCCACATATCATGACTTTGCCAATGATCATTCTCGGGGTGTAGATTTCATAATTTCCACTGATTACTTTCTAAAATCAGATATTCAGGGCTAGGGATGTGGCTCAGTAGGTAGAGTACTTGCCTAGCATGCATAAAGCCCTGAGTTCAATCCCTAGTACTGTCTACACTGAGCATGCTGTTACAAACCTCTAAGTACAGTTCCCAGGAGGGAGTGGAGGCAGTGGGAACAAAGAGAAGTTCAAAGTCATTCTCAAAGGCAAAATCATGTTCCTGCTCTTCTGAAATTAATGCTCACCTTTGTAAGGTTATAATTACTAAACTATGAAGTTGTAAAACAAAATCTTATGGTGTTTCTCTATAACTGTTAATGACTGTGAACACAGCCAATGACTAATAGAGCCCTGGCTAGAGATCACATCCACTCACTCTTATCCCACTCTCCCTCCATACTCTGACCAGCACTGCAAGTAACACAGCAATCCATTAGACTCTTGGTGGTGTTTATGACACAATATTACCCTATTGGCATTTAGAAATTAACAATAAAATGCCCTATCCAGCCAGATATAAGCGAACAGGCCCTAGAGGAGCAAGATGTCTTTGAATATCTGTTTTGTTGTTGTTGTTTGACTCATACAGCCTGTCTTGCCTTTGAAACAGCCCCTGATAATTTAACCTGAGAAAAGCCATCTAGGCTTCTCAAACAGGCCCTATAAGATTAAAGACTAACATGTGGCAGAACTCCTCTCGATGGGCAAGAACAACTCCATCTTGATGTTCTGTGTGACCTCTTAGAGGAAGCGAAACCTGTTTTAAGGAATGAAATGTCACTTACTAGATTCCCCCCACCCTTATCAGCAACTGTGACACAAGACAAGTATTTCCCTGGTTATTGCTTAATATGTTCTTCTGCTGCTTGGTGCCAGGGGTGATGACAATGGAGATCTCGAGAAGTTCCTGCTCTTCTGAAATTAACTCTAACCTCTGTACGGTTATAATTACTAAACTATGAAGTTGTAAGACAAAATCTTAGGGTGTTTCTGTATAAATACGGGCCTTGCATGAGCTCAGGGCTGCACTTAGGTTCCTGATTCCTGGGTATAGTTGCCAGCTGGCTAATAAAGATTCCTTCCTCACTGCCTTGTGGTGTCCAAGGGGTCTCCCTGGGATCCCTCACTGGTGACACTATTACACCTTGAACTTGTGATGTACCTGAGGCACCTGAGGATGACTTTGAACTTCTGTTCCCACTGTCTCCACTCCCTCCTGGGAACTGTACTTAGAGGTTTGTAACAGCATGCTCAGTTTAGACAGTACTAGGGATTGAACTCAGGGCTTTATGCATGCTAGGCAAGTATTCTACCTACTGAGCCACATCCCTAGCCCTGAATATCTGATTTTATAAAATAATCAGTGGAAATTATGAAATCTACACCCCGAGAATGATCATTGGCAAAGTCATGATGCGCGTGGGATTTCATAATTTGTGATGTAACTCAGCAAGCCCAAGGAAGAAGGCCAGTGATTTTTGGTTGTTTATTTGTTTTGTTTTGTTTTCCATCTCTCCTTTTCACACATGGAAACCCTTGCTGATTCATACTTCCTCCTAGCCATCTGGCCAGCATGACATTCCTCAAGTGGTAACAAACACAAAGGTGTGTCTTTCCATACTCCTCACACCAAGGTTTTTAAGAAAGATCTTCTGTCTTCCTATCAGCCTTCCTGGTACTGGTGTTCCCTGCCTGGCTGGATGAATGTTGCTCTGGCCAACCTACAGTATGGCGGAGCTCATGGAAGACAAGTGTTAGAGCCAAAGAGCTGGCTTTAGAAAAAGGTAAACCTACCTCCTGCCTGCATGTTCCTGAGCAAGTCAGAACACTTTTGTTTTGGTTTTGTTTTACATTGGTTTTTCATATATATATATATATATATATATATATATATAATTTGGGTTTTTTTTGAGAGAGAGAGAGAAAAAAAGGAGAGAAAGAATGGGTGCACCAGGGTCTCCAGCCAATGCCAATGAACTCCAGATGCATGTGCCACCTTGTGCATCTGGCTTTGTGGGAGTACTGAGGAATCAAACTCAGGTCCCTCTGCTTTGCAGGCAAGAGCCTTAACCGATGAGCAATCTCTCCAGCCCTACTTTGGTTTTTCTCTCCCACCCAGAGATGTGTTGGCTGCAAACCAACGATCATCTATAGTAACAGAACACTCAGCAGGTAGCCACAGAGTTGAATATGGGCTCTTTCATTGTGTCTGCTGTCAGACAGAATAATTCTTCTTGTGTGTATATAGGTGTGTGGTATGTGCATGTTTGTACACTTGTGTACACGTGTGTGCAGGTATGATTGCACATTTGTGGGTGTGCTTATTGATGTCAGAGGTCCATGCTGGGTGTATTCCTCAATCATTCTCCACCTTATTTGGAGACTGGATCTCTCACTGATGAGCTCATGAATTCAGCTAGAGTAGCCAACATGCCTTAGGGATTATCATATCTCAACCTCTTCAACAGTAGGATACAGGCATGGGTCACTATGTTTGGTTTTTATGTGGGTGCTGGGGATCTCAAGACCACCCACTCCCTTCCTGTTTCCTAGCCCACACAGGCCTCCAGTTTCTCTGTGCTTTCTGCTTCCACAAATGGATGGATCCACAGCACATGGATAATAAATTCACTTTCCAATGTGTAACTCTATTACCCATGTAACCCAATCATAGCCCTTATCTCTTTCCTCTCATCCCTGATCCCCCCTCTCATTCCCTGTGCTCACACCATAAAAACACAGTGTTGTAGTCATCTTTCTTGCTGTTGCAACAAAAATAACCCAACCAAAAGGCGGCTTGTGGAGGAAAGGGTTTATTTTGGTTTATAGACTACAGGGGAAGCTCCATGCTGGCAAGGAAAACGATGGCATGAGCAGAGGGTGGACATCACCTCCACAACAGCACTGCAAACAATGGCAGGAAGGTGTGCCAAACACTGGCAAGGGGAAGCTAGCTATAACCCCCATAAGCCCGCCCCCAACAATACAGCTCCAATAAGGTTCCAATACCCTAACTGCCATCAGCTGGGGATTGAGCATTCAGAGCAGATTTGTTTGTGGGGAACACTTGAATCAAACCATGACACACAGCCCTAGGGCCTATAAAGAAAAGACTTTCCAGTTTATTTATCTAAAGAGCCATAAGCTTTAAATAAATGATCTTTTCAGAAATGCAATTTCAGAGATCTCTTGGAGGGCTATCATTGAAGATTGCATTGTCACTGGTAGCGATGGAAAGCTGACCGTATTTGTTACTCTGTCCTCCCCTGTTCCATTCAGGTCCCACATAAAAGCATTAAAAAATAGCTAAGCCTTGAGCCACACTGATATCTCTGAAGGGTAAACCATTACCTTGTCACTTTCTGCTACAAGGTTGAGGCCATTCTTAAAACAAATACCTCTTCAATGAGTCAATGGTGCCTTCTGAATGGCCTGTTATGTTGTAAAATGTCTCACTTTACATGACCTGTCATCATACCATTGCCTCAAATGTATGTCACTAGGTTAAAAACACACCTTTGAAGCTGTAGATCCTTCCAGAAACAGCCTCAATCCACGCTCTCTTCTATCAATTACATCCAAGGACTCTCATAGAGGACCAGATCCTTAGGGAAGGAACTCTCTGTTATTTCTTCAGTACCAGTCATTCTGAGAAAGCACAGTGTGTAGTGAGAATAGTACATAAATAAAGCCCCAGAGAGCCGAAGCTGGAGAGTGTGGAAAAATAAAACATTTTGAGAAATTAAATGTACAATTGCTTAATGAATCTGAACATTACATTAAGTTTCAATTAAAGCTTAAGATATCTTTATATCTTTAAACTCTCATCATTCAGGAGAGATACTGTTTAGTTTAATATAAATGGCAGAAAGGATTCTCACTAAATTAAAAAAACTACATAAAATAATAACTGGAATATCTCCAAAATGAGAGTATCTGGACTGAAATATTGTGAAGTCAATAAAATTATCTTCAGGGAAACAATCTAGTGACATGGAGGGGGGAAGCAGTATATATAATACTACCTATGATTTAAAAATAAGTAGAAAAATTATACCATCCTTTGCTTGGTCGATGGACAGGAATGAAATATGAGAGAGAAGAATGACAGATGAAGTGTTTGTTTGTAATATAACAATTAGCTGAAACTTAAAATGGTGTGTCTTGTTTCCTTGTGACCACTGTGGTGGTTGAATCAGATGTCCCCCATCAACTCATGTGTTTTGAATGCTTGGTTCCAAGCTAATAGCAATTTTTGAGGTTGGAGCCTTGCTGAAGGAGGTGCCTTGTTCAGGGTTGGCTTGAGGACCTGATAACCAACTTCTTTTGCCAAAGCTCAGCTCACTCTGCTCCTGCTGCTATTTTCTACCTTGTGGCAGAGGTGATGTCCAGCCTCTGATCATGCAATCATGAAGCTTTCCCTTGAGACTTTAAGCCAAAATAAACCTTTAACTCCCACCAGCTGCTTTTGGTTGGGTGCTTTGTCCCAACAACAAGACAAATATTACAACAAACCACTCATATACAGAAAGTCATAAATAAAATTCTCTAGATATTTTAAATATTTTCATTTTCATATTTTTATTAACTTTCAAGGAGGAGAGAGAGAGAGAATGAGAATGGGTATGCCATGGCCTCTTGCCACTGTAAACAAACTCCAGATGCATGCACCAATTTGTGCATCTGGCTTTATGTTGGTGCTGGGAAATTGAGCCCAGGCTGTAGGGTTTTACAAGCAAAGTCCTTTAACTGCTAAGCCATCTATCCAACCCCCAAATTCCCTACGTTTTAAGAACCTTATGAAAGCAATGAGACCGAGTGAGGCAGCTTCTGCATATCAGGAAGTACTCTCCTGCTGTGCTAAGGATAGGACAGGCTCTGCTGTGATAAGTAGACAACCCTCAAAATTCTATGACTTAACACACATATATTATTTCCTACTCAAAGGTCTCTGTGGTTCCAGTGACTCCTCAAGCCCTTCCAAGGATAGATTCAAGGTCAGCTAATTCTATCCCACGGCCGTGATAACTGGCACACATGGTGCCCAGGATTACCAAGACAAGGAAAGAGAAAACTGGAGAACAGTAGAGGGGATTTTTAAGACTCTTATAAAACAAATTGTGGGGGGGGGCTGGAGAGATGGCTCAGTGGTTAAGGCACTTGCCTCTGGTGCCTAAGGCCCTGGGTTCAATTCCCCAGTACCCACATATGTCAGAGGTGGTGGTGGTCACCTGGTGGTGGTCACCTCTTTCTCTCTCTCTTTCTCTCTGACTCTCTGTCTCTCTCTGTCTCTCTCTGTCTCTGTATTTCTCTGCTTGAAAATGAATAAATAAAATATTAAAAAAAACAAATTGTGTAGTCTCCAAATTCATGTGTTGAGCCTAGGGACATAGCTCAGTTGGTGGAGTGCTTGCCTATCATGTGCAAAGTCCTAGATTTGATAGCTAGCTTGATAAGCAGGCATGATGGTACAAGTCTGTCATCCCAGCACTCAGGAGATGAAGGCAGGGGAATTGTAAGTTCAAGGTTATCCTCAGCTACATGATATGTTTGGACGAGGCTAGGTTATATGAGATAATGTCTTGGGAAAAAAATCATGTGTTGTGTGGTAGTTTGAATAATGTCCCCCAATAAAATTTATTATAACTGTGTTTATTAAATTATTAATTGTCTCCAGGCTTCTGGCTGGAGGAAGTGTCACTTTAGCCTAGCCTCATGAGGACTGGCCCTTTCTAATTTGGATGCAACATACTAGGGATAGATATGCAAAAGAAAAGCCAGAACCCGGTCTGGCAGTTCTGCATTTTGTGAATTACAGTGACACATGTGCTTGCTTGCTTGAGGTCCTGGTGGTGGTTTTTCTCTCTCTGCTTGGATCTGTGAAAGGGGGGCCAACCTTTTCCTTAACTTCCCCTGGATCTGTTCAATAAATGCTTTCCTCCCCCAAATTGTGCCTGGTTTGGAGATTCATCCCAGCAACGTGTGGCTGACTACGACATGTTGATATCAGTATGTATGGAGATACTATTATATTAAGGAGCTGGGCACAGTTAGGAGGGGTCATAAGGATTCATCCCTAATATAAGAATCTTTTTAAAATAAAGAAACCCCAAAGCTCTGTCACTCTCTCCTTGTACACAGAGAGGCCCTGTGAAACAGTAAGAAGATAATCACCTATGAGCTAGAAAGAGAGCTAACATTAGTAACTGAATTTGCCAGTACTTTTTAACATAGTTATGAGAAAATAAATATCTGCTCCAAGAAATTAATGTAACTGGCTTAGCTCAAATCTGCCACGGAGCTATGTGCTTACAGGACACTATCCAGACCAAGCAAAGCACAGGGTTGCAGAGCCCTGCATCTTAAATGCTTAGGATAAGAGAGCCAAATTTTAGTGACCTCCAGTAATGGCTACCACAACTCCACACATATGCCCCATATGAGACCTAAAAAAGCCCAGATCTGAATGAGAATACAGAGAATATGAGAGAGAAAAGGAGCAGGAGCCAACAAACAAAATCAATCTTCCTTATCTACTCCTTAGACTTAGTACCATGGGACAAAATGTATATGAGATGAGTCCACTTGAAACTGGGTAATTCTGAGAGTCGGTGGTTTTCCTTGCTTCTTTTCTGGAAATTTCTGAATGCAGAAGGTTCTCCAAAATGCCATTCAATTCCAGGGTCCAATGAGCCACAGTATGACATGCTTTGGAAGCCACTGTTTAAATCGCTTCCCAGTGGCTTCCTGGGGTTTCAGCAGAAGATTCCAATGGAAAATTGAATTTTAAAAAATCTTATGGTAATCTGATATTACCTGGAGCTTGTTTTCCTCCAAAATTCATAAATTATGATCTAACCTTCAAGCTTGGCATGGTAGCATATACCTGTTATAATGGTTAAGTTTTGTTTTCACATGACCTTTTTAGTAATCTTGGGTGTATATCTGATATTGTTCACAAGAAGGCAGCCCTCTCAGCAAGATGTAAGGAGGCTCAGGGGAGCTAGAAATGAACATTCCTTTCTGGGAGGGCAGTGCAGAAAGGAAATTTCAGAGACTCAGGAAGCCATTAAGTCTGGGATAGGGTCACAAGACCCCACCCTAAAGTTATACAAAGGAGAAAGAAATCTCTCTCCCCCCTGCCTGTTTTGTTGGTGTGAGCATGGTATTGGTGATGGGTTTCTCTCTCTGCTTGGACCTGAGAAAAGGAGTCAGCCTCTTTGCCCATTATGAAACTTCCCCTGGATCTATAGATTCAATAAATCCTTTTTTCCCATAACTGTGCCTGGTTTGGAGGTTCATTGCAGAAGCAGCATGTGGCTGACAAAAACACCCGTGATCCCAGTCCTCTGCAGGCTGTGACAGGAGGACCATAAGCTCAAGTCCAGCTTAGGCTACATAGAAAGATCCTATCTCAACAGAAACAAGATAGATAGATAGATAGATAGATAGATAGATAGATAGATAGATGATAGATAGATAGATAGATGATAGATAGATGATAGGCAGATAGATGATAGACAGATAAAGAGATAGATGATAGGTAGATAGATAGATAGATAGATAGATAGATGATAGATAGATGATAGATAAATAGATAGATGATAGATAGATGATAGACAGATAGATAGATGATAGACAGATGATAGATAGATACCTAGATAATAGATAGATGATAGATAGACAGATGATACAGACAGACAGATAGATAGATAGATAGATAGATAGATAGATAGATAGATAGATAGATAGATGATAGATAGATGATAGACAGATGATAGACAGATAGACAGATGATAGACAGATAGATACCTAGATAATAGATAGATGATAGATAGACAGATGATACAGACAGACAGATAGATAGATAGATAGATAGATAGATAGATGATAGACAGATGATAGACAGATAGATAGATGATATACAGATGATAGACAGATAGATACCTAGATAATAGATAGATGATAGATAGACAGATGATACAGACAGACAGACAGACACACAGACAGATAGATAGATAGATGATAGACAGATGATATACAGATAGATAGATGATAGACAGATAGATACCTAGATAATAGATAGATGATAGATAGACGGATGATACAGACAGACAGACAGACAGACAGACAGATAGATAGATGATAGATAGATAAATAAATAAAATGTAATCTCTGAAATAATACTATTTGAAGAACAGGCCATTAAGTCATATTGGGATTGATGTCCTTATAAAAGTGGCTTGGAGAAGCCCCTTTGTCTATTATGCAAGATAAAACCATAGCTAGTAGGTAGACCTATGGAGCAGAAAGCCTTTAGAAAAGCCAGACATTTTTAGCAGAAAGCCAGACATTTAATGTACTAATGTCTGTATCTTCGATGTCCCATATTTATTATGAGGAATGCATTCCTGTTGTTTGTAAAATATTCCATGTAAGGAATTTCAGGAATTTCAAGTAGACTAATATCCACCGCCAACAAGGACATAAAGATAAGCCTAGAGATTGTACCAGCTGGTGGGACAGAAACCATTAAAATGACAAGCGCATTTTTTAAAAGCTCTGCAAGATGGAGTTAACAGTAGGAGATGGTGACACGGATCTGGAATTTATAGCTTCAATAAGGACAATGGGATTCTAGAACAGCGGAGGCCATGTGGCATTACTTAACAGGCAGAGAGAAGAGGAATGAAATTACTTCGAGGAAAAGCAAAGTCAAGGTGGCAAACAGGGTACCTTGACCTTATGAATCTCTGTGACAATAACTAAAAGACCACAGTATTGTGAAGAGGGGAAAAGATATCTAGCCATCAGTAACATGCCAGGGGTATCCTCTCTTAAGAATAAATTCTTTTACCTCATATCTAATAGCTCTTAGAGATAAAGAGTAATCGATGGGCCTCTCTAAAGTGTAGAGATACCATATACCACACTTGGGGATATTGCTCTAGACTATCAGGTGACTCAGAGAAGTGTCAGTTATCAGTGGCGGTCCTTAGAACTGGAGAAGATTCTGTGACATTTCCAAGATACAATGGAAGCTCCCCTGCCACTCATGCCACAGGAGCCTACGGCTGCAGTTGTGCAGAGGCCTGTCAACCAACAATACAACATATTATTGTCCCCACCAAGCATCTGTAGAAGAGGCACGAGCATATCCCTTGGGTCATAGTGTGAGTGTGTGAGTGTGTGTGTGTTTGTATGCAAAAGAATTAAGTTGAATGTTTTTCTCACACACCATACATAAAAGTTAACTCAAAGTCCATCAAAAACGTACCTCAGTAAAAGAGCTTCATTTATAATACTCATAGAACAAAATATAGGCATTAGTAATATCCATGACTTTGGGTTGGTGAGCGCTTTTCTAAGTTTGACATTGAAAACATGAGAGAAATAAAGCCCACATCAAATAAATGGGACTTTATCAAAAATTAAACCTGTTATGTTTTAAAGGATATCATCACCAAGAAGGTTAAGCCTGGCATGGTGGCATACACTGATAATCCCAATTCTCAGAAGAATGAGACAGGAGGATTTTGAGTTCCAAGCTAGCCTAGGATACATAGCAAAACAAAAGACAAGGAAGGAAGAGAGGAAAAGAGGGTGGGAAGAAGGAAGGGAATGAGAAGGGAAACATACAAAATGAGAAACTGTTAGCAATTATAAAACTTGGTATGGTACTTACATCTAGAAAATTAAAAAAAAAAAAACAGAGCTCACAATTAAACGACAACTCCACCCACCCACCCACCCCCAAAAATGGGCAAAGGATCAGAAAGGATTGACTCCAAGCATATGTACATGTGCAGACAGCCAAAGAGCCCAGAGCAAAATGCTCACAATAATTATTCATCAGGGAAAGGCAAAATGATACGCTAGCACTTCACACCAACTCAGACGTTGAAAATAAGACTCAACACAGACAGGGTGATCACAAGTGTTGCTGCTGAGGGCAGAGCAGTCAAAGCTCTCTACAAATTCTGGTTGGAACGTAAAACGATGCAACCATTTTGGAAGACAGTTTGTCCACTCTTCAAGACACAATTACCATATGATCGACTAATTCAACCCTTACATAGGAGTGGGTATGGCATTGACACCATCTTGGCATCTCCACTGTAATTTTGGGTTCACCTTCCTAGCTTCATGCATTGTTTTCTCAGGCCCTTGAAGGGAGATGAGTCTTGTCATACACTGCCTGGTTTAGGCAGCAATCTGAAACCATGGAATATGACTCCATGGTCCCCTCTATCTTGTATCTTTCATACTTTCAAAACAAACACCATGTGTTCACTATGCTAATTTCTGCTGCTAGCTTGGGATGTAGTGTAGCCTGGCCACCTTGGACCACAGCTGGAGAACCCTCTATAGTCTTCCCAGACTGACTGACCTGAAAACCCTTCCCTGGGGGAGGGGGGAGGGTTGTGTTTGAATGGAGAACCTCTTCAGTTTTAGATTTCATCTTTCAAATGAATTTGGACTGTCACAAGGTGGAGCTTCAATTGATAGTGAGTTGCCTTCAGGATACCCTTTCTGCTGTCTCGGTGCAGAGCCTGTGGTTTCTCTTTACCAACCACAGCTCTTTTATTTTTATTTTTTTCCCTAGCGTGTGCATTGGCTACCACTTTAAACTTGTGTAAGCTCTTTTCATTGACAAATTGCATATTTTTAATATCTATGGGCCTCACCTGTTGGACTCTTTCACTATAGAACTAGATAAAAGTGGTGAATAATAGTTATGCCATAGTTTGAGTGCTATTCTGCCTAGCAATTTCATTCATATATATATATATATATCCATTACCTTTAAATTCACCCTCACTCACGTTCTCAGGACATGGGCAGATTCATTCCCAGAACATCACATCACTGGATGGCTGATGAATGGCTCCTAACTTAGTTCTTATAAAAAGTTTCTGTTTCCCCTCTGAAACCTTATAAGCTGGGCCTCTGCCCTCTGTGTTCCTCTCCACATTCCTTTCTTCTACGATCTCATCAGAATGGTCCACTAAACCATGCCCACAGACTCCAAAGTTTTTATTTTATTTTATTTTCTGGCATGAAATCCAAAACTCTTCCACATTTCTCTCACAAACAAACCAGCTCCAAAATCTCATGAACTACAAGGTAGGGTTTATCACAACAATAACCCTACATCTTGGAACCAGTGTTCTGTATTAGTTACTGTTCTTCATGCAAAGACAACATAGCTGAAAAAAAACAAAAAGTCAACATGAGAAGGAAGGGTTTATTTCAGCTCACAGTTTCTGGTGACAAAGACCGTCATAATGTGGAAATCATGGCAGCAGGAGCAAGAAATAGCTGGTTATATTCAGCACACAGTCACAAAGCAGAGAGAGAGATGACTGCAGTTTTGCAGGAAGATATCTTCTATCTGTGATGTCCAGGACCCCGGCCCATGGAATTGTGCTGCCCACAGTTAGGTTGAGTCTTCCTACCTCAATGAACATAATCAATAAACTCCCTCATAGATGCGCCCAGAGATTTGTTTCTGTGGCAATTCTAAATCCCACCAAGTTGGCAACTGAAGTTAACCATCTTATAGCCCACATGTCTACTGACTGGTGAATGAATAAAATAAAATGAAAAAAAAATATATTCATTCCACAAAGGAATGCTATTTGGCAATAAAAAGATGTGTAAACTCTGATATATGCAATTATTGTACTTGAAAACATATGCTAAGTGAAAGATGCCAGCCTTGTATAATTTTATTTATGTGAAACAACTGCAGGAGGAAAATCCATAGAGAAAGTAGATTTGTGGTAACAGTTTCAGGAAGAGGTTCTGGGAAAGAAGACATGGGAACTCGTGTCTACTGGGATGAGGTTTCGGAGGGTGGGAGAGGTGTATGAAAAAATAATCTCAAATTTGATTGTGGTTATAGTTACCCAAGCCTGAATACATGAAAAACTATGGCATTGTATATTTTAAACAGAATTGAATGAGGCTGTAAATTAGGTCTCAATGAAACTATGGAATTCCTTTGAAAGGAAAGAAAAAAGAAACTGGAAACAAATGCAGCCTTGTTTGGCTTTTTACACCATTCCTGTTTTCCCCTCTCCAGCCCCAAAGCCTGTTCTGCAGGTCATCTGCTAGAGGACACCAGGTGCATGTAAGTCTGGTTCTGGAAAGGAGACCCTTTCGATGAGTGAGTCCGTGCATTTCTCAGTGGAGGAAGAGAAACTCCAAAGGTTACATCACAGTGACCATCACTCCCCCCACAGCCCCAGAACATTCACAAGAACCTTCAGGTGTTCGCTTTCCTGAATCTTTGGGACCAAAGAACAAACATCACGTGCATTTCTGTTTCCTCAGAGCCTTGCAAAATCCTTAAGAAACACATCAAGAAAACGCTCGGACATTTAATTCGGGATTTTTAAAAATGCTAGTGTAAAAATGGATTTAAAAATTTTCGAGCCAGGAATGGTGATGGTGTAACACATTTAATCCCAGCACTGGGGAGACAGAGGTAGGAGGGGTTATGTGAGTTCTGAGGCCACCCTTGAGATTACATAGTGAAATCCAGGTCAGCCTGGGCTAGAGCAGAGCCTGATCTCAAACAGGTAGATAGATAGATAGATAGATAGATAGATAGATAGATAGATAGATAGATAGATAGATAGATAGATAGATAGACAGACAAATAATAGATAGATAGATAGATAGATAGATAGATAGATAGATAGATAGATAGATAGATTTTGTGTTCATCATGAAAGCCATGCTCTCATTCATCAACTATGGTAAATAAATGTTTAGTGAACTTTTTTTTTAAAGTATGAATGAAAAAAATGTTGGATATACTATTTTAAGGATACGTTGATGTTTTTTGTGGCAAAGCTTTGTTGGCCATTCGGGTAACTATTATCCCCCTCATGCCTTCCTTAGAGGAAGGGCAGGTGGATGTGGGGCATACTCTGCAGGTAATGCAGGCTCCACGCTGGATATCTACAGGTGGAAAGGTACCTGCAACTTGTACAGAGCAGGCACATGTCAACTTTTAATGTCAAGTGTTGGAGGGTAAGTATTCTCGACTCCATGAGCTACAGGTCTCTGTCAATTCCTCTGTCTAGCTTGCAGGAAATCAGACCACATCTGCTAAGACAGTAAGAAACTGAATGAGTGTTACTTTGCTCCAATAAAATTTTAGTACAATAGAAATGTGATTTTCTTATAATTTTCATGAATGTTGAAACATTACTCCTCTTTTTATTTTTTTTCCCCAAACATTTAAGACTAATGCCATTCTTTTGCCCTGGGGAGCAGTAGCTTTACAAACACAAGGGTGTTAATTCAATCCTAGACACTCATGGAAGTTTTAAATGTAAACTGGGTGTGGTTATGTGGGCCTGCAACTCCAGTGTTGGAGAGGCGGGGACAAGAGGACCCCTGGAGTTAGCTGGTTAGCTAGTCTAGCTTAAGTGGTTAATTCCAAATCAATGAAAGACCCTGTTTCAAAAACCACTTTCCTGAAGAATGACATCTGAGAATGTCCTCTGGCCTCCACATGGCCTCACATATACACGAATTATACACACACACACACACACACACACACACACACACACACACACACAATGTATACAGGCATGCATACCCAGAGGTATGAATCACAAACACATATAAAAACAAAATAAAACTATTATTTACTTGAGACTTATCTAAATAGTGATAGTGAGCAGTTGTGACGGAACCATAGTTGGACATCCTCTCTGTTGCGGTCAGCATTCTAGTTGCTGCACAGAAAGAACCTAAGCAAAAGCGGCTTGTGGAGGAATGGGTTTAGTTGGCTTACAGACTCAAGGGGAGACTCCATTCTGGCAGGGAAAATGATGGCATGAGCAGAGGGCTGGACATCACCTCTGCCACAGCACTGCAAACAGCAGCAGGAAGGTGTGCCAAACACTGGCAAGGGGAAGCTGGCTTATAACCTCATAAGCCCGCCCCCAACAACACAGCTTCATCGAGGTTGTAAAACTCAAATTGCCATCAGCTGAGGATCGATCTATCAGAACACATTCAATTGTTTGTGGGGGACACCTGTATCAAGCCATGACAGTCCGCCCCTGACCCCCACAAACTAATAATCATACAAGATATAAACACAATATGTTCAGCTCAACTCTTAAGTCCCCACAGCTTTCAACTAAGCCATAATACCAAAAATAAACCCATAATGGCACAGAACATTCACAATGCAAAACATGAGGCACAGCAAAAACAGATTGACCAATACAATACAAGATTTAAAACAAACAGGGCACCATCAATCTCTAACTCCAAGTTCAATGATTCTTAACCAATAACACAAGTCTC
>PVHP010029607.1:0-22351 GCA_004024765.1 Zapus hudsonius
CCCCTGTTCTGGTAAGCCCCCCCTCATCTCAGCCCTGCAGGACTGAAATGGTAGGGGTCGGGGGAGGAACCCTTTCCCCTCCTCCCGCGTGGGCTCCCTACCTCCTCCCGCCTTCCCCACAGCAGGAGCTCTCTGTACTTTTCTTAATCTAATAAATTAAAAGTATCTCTAAGCCTTCAAAGATGTCATATTTACCATTTCTATTAATAATTTGTCATACCAATCTTGGTCAGTGTAATGAGGAGAGAAAAAAATAAGAGGCTTATTTATCAGAAAATAGAGGTACAGTGGTCTTCACCTGCATAAGACAGTTTACAAAGAAAACCCTAACGTGTCTACAGAGTTTATGCAAATTAACAATTTAGCAAGTTATTAGGGAAAACTTTAGCATACAGAATAAAATTTATTCCTGAAACCCAGCAGTAAACAATTGTGTTGCTATAGTTACCTTTGCAATTGCATCAAA
This sequence comes from Zapus hudsonius, assembly GCA_004024765.1. Lineage (NCBI taxonomy): Eukaryota > Metazoa > Chordata > Mammalia > Rodentia > Dipodidae > Zapus > Zapus hudsonius. Next base: position 467 of record PVHP010029607.1, read on the forward strand.
GTAAAATCATGAGCATAAATGTATTCAAAGGTGAGTGAGACCTGTAAACTGACCTGTAAAGCTATAAATACTACTGTAGAGAAATGAAGTCTTAATATAAGTTAAATGAGGCACCATGCCCATGAAATAAAAGACTTGATATTATTGATATATGAGCTCCTCAAGTTTATTAATGTTGTTCAATGCAATTAGAAAATCAATAAGTTTTATTTTTTCCTTTTTGAGAAATAAGTTACTGGTCTAAAGCTGGATAGATATTCAAACAGCCCAAATAATTTTGGAATAAAGTCGAGTTAATTTACTGATTTTAAGTCTCTTAACAAACTTACAGTAATGAAAACAATATAGTAGTGGCAAAATGAAACAAAATATACTCAAATAGGCCCACATACCAAGACCCACATGAGTTTTTCACAATGGGACTGTGATGGTTAGGTTTTGTTGTCAACTTGATATTTTCAATTATCTTGGGTGGGTCTCTGAGGATGTTCACAGGAAGGTAGCCTCTCAGCAAGGGGCAGGATGTAAAGAAGCTCAAAGGAGCTGGAAGTCAACATCCTTTCCTGTGTGGGCCGTGCAGGAAGGAAATTCCAGAGACTCAGGAAGCTGTTAAGTCTGGGGAAGGGTTGCAAGACCCCAGCCTAAGCCTATATAAAGGGGAAGAAATTCTCTCCTTGGTCCTCCTGCCTGTTCCCTGTTCTGTGTGTATGGTGTTGGTAATGGGTTTCTCTCTCTCTGCTCGGACCTGTGAAAGGGGAGCAGCCTCTTTTGCATTCTGGAACTTCCCCTGTATCTGTAGCTACAAATAAATCCTTTCCTCCCATGAACTGTGCCTGGTTTGGAGATTCATCCCAGCGGCGTGTGGCTGACTACGACAGGGACCAAGGCAAGTCAATTAAAGAAAAGCAAACCTTTTCCTTTTTTTATCTTTTACTTCTTAAAAACTTTTTATTGATAGCTTCCACAATTATAGGCCATAAACCATTAAAATCTTTTTAACAGAAAAACTAAAAAAAAAAAATCCATGTCTTGATTCTCTACTTCACACCTTATAAAAGTTAAGATGGGGTTTAGATCTAAATTTGATATTTAAAGCTATAAATCATTTGAAAGAAAATGGAAGTGAATTGCGCCTTTAAGGTCCCTAGAACAAAGCACAAATAGTATAAAATAGGAAAAAATAGTCTTAATTAAATTTAAGACTTTACTTACAGACACTGTTCAGCAAGTGAAGAATCAAGTCAAGAAATGAAGGACTTGGGCTGGAGAGATGGCTCAGCGGTTAAGGAACTTGCCTCCAGTTCCTAAGGCCCAGGGTTCAATTCCCCAGGACCCACATAAGCCAGACCCACAGGGTGGTGGCCCTGGTTCTCTCTCTCTCTCTCTCTGCTTGAAAATGAATAAATAAAATATTAAAAAAAAGAAATGAAGGACTTATTGCCAATGCATGTATCTACCTTAGGGCCCACATTAACATGCAGAAACAATCCTCAGAACAACTCTGTGAAAAACTATTTAAAATAGCAAAAGGCTAAGACTTATTACACAGAGAAAGATATGTAATTGTCGGTTAAGCACTGAAAGTTCTCAGCATTATTATTTATAAAGAAAATACAATTAAAATGAGATATTTCATACCCAATAGGATAGCAAAGATAATCTATATATGCTATAAGATAGTGAAATGTTGGTAATTTTGCAGATAAATTAGAATTCTAAAAGATTGCTGATGACACTATTGGTCTTTCAAAGAGCTTTGGAAAACATTTTGACACTTTCATAAAAATATTTACCTACTCTGTTGTCCAGCAAGTCTGCTTCTACTCAAGAGAGAGAAAAACAAAAATGACTTTTATTCAAGAAGAAGCCTAATACTTTTATTCACAAGTTTCTAACACTGAAAACAATCACTGAACATTTTCTGTATACAATAAAATATTGCTCAACAGTAAATAACCGTGAATTATTGAAACACACACATCATCTTTGAACCTATAAAACATGCTTAATAAAAAAGCTGAATACAGAAGAGGCATACAATATGGTCTGATTCATACAAAGTTAAGGAAGATGATAGAATCATATGGTGAGGAACAATAATTGCTGTGGGCACTGAAAGGTTTCTGGGGTCACAGAGCTCTCCTGTGGTTTTTCAATATTTTCATTTATTTATGTGCAAGCAGAGAGGGCAGGGAGAACGGGCCCACCAGGGCACCTTGCCCCTGCAAAGGAACTCCAGATGCATGTGCCACTGGGAGCATCTCACTCTCTGTGAGTACTGGGAAGTTGAACACAGACTGTCAGGCTTTTCAAACAAACACCTTGAACCACTGAGCCATCTCTGCAGCCCCTGACCTATGTCTTGATTGGAGGTGTTAGCTTCATGTGTGTATACAGTTTTGAAAACTTATCGAATTACACCCTTAAAATTAGGCATAACATGGGCTGGAGAGATGGCTCAGTGGTTAAGGCACTTGCCTTCAGTGCCTAAGGCCCTGGGTTCAATTTCCCAGGACCCACATAAGCCAGACCCACAAGGTGGTGGCCCTGGTGAGCTCATTCTCTCTCTCTCTCTCTCTCTCTCTCTCTCTCTCTCTCTCTCTCTCTGTATCTCTCTGCTTGAAAATGAATAAATAAGATATAAAAAACAAAGGCGCCCCCTTCCTTATAAAAAAATTAGGCATAACAGATTTGTACTTTTGAAATAAAATGTAAGTCAACTTAAAAGGAACAAATACAGGTTTTAGAACGGCCGTTTCTGTGGAGCACACGCGGGGCGCCAGTTTTCCTTTGTTTTTAGCTTGTGTGGATTGGCTTCTCTCAGAGGACCTCCATCAGCTGTGAGTTTGAAAAGCCCTTCCTGAAAACTGGGAAATTTCTCTCAGTAGGTAAATAGCCTGCGGTACAGACACCAAGACCTGAGTTCAGGCTTCCAGCACCCACACAAAATGCCAGTCATGTCCTTACAGTCCTGTCCTCCAGCACTGGGAAGACAAGACACGGACTCCCTGGGACTTCATGCCAGTGTGTCTACTGGAAGCAATGAGCTCAGTGAAAGACTCTGTCTAAAAATAAAATAACAATAAATAAATTTAAATCAAAAGGTGAAAAGTGACAGAAAAACACCCAACAGCAATCTCTTACCTCCACCTGCAAGTCCGCATGTGAATCATCTTTTTTTCAGTATTTTGAGAGGGGTTTCCTGCTAACAACATGTGTTTCAAAGCCACTGTCCAAAAATCAGTTAATGAGCAAGCTAGGTAACATATCAGAGATTGCCAGAGGCAGTCAGCTATCATAATTCGAGTCTCTCAATTCTATAGCTGAATATTGCTCACCAAGCAACATGCGGCCCAGGAAAGCACCAAAAAGGAAGCAGAAAAGCCTGACAGGAAGACCATCGTACCCTCTGGGAGGCTGACAGATGGCTAGGCCATCTTTTATTCCTCTTCATCTGGCTTCTGTCTGCTGCTTTTGTTTTCCTTCTGTGCTTAGGATCCATGTTTAATGTTCCTCAAAACCTTACGTCCAACCTATTTGTTGTGGTTTAGAAAATGTTGCTTAAATAATTAAAAGTAAATAAGGCAAGGCAGAAAGGATCCATTTTTATTTATGGTGTCATTTAAATGCCTCTAAATGCAAGGAAAATCAGACTTAGAACCAGCTGCTATTTGTACTTAGCTGTCTTGTGCACACGTGATGGTTAGAAGTCCTTCGCCAACTTTGGGAATTTCCTGACTGCTGTAAATTTGAACTTCCCGTGATAGCATCACCCTGAAATTCTCATTTGCACCTACGTATTTAAAGGAGGCAAAATTGCACCCAAACCGTGAAAGTTACATCACTTCTGTGAGAAGTGGGCTTCTGTTGAAGACATGTGTTAATCAGAATGGGAGGTTGCAATGGACCTGCTTGGTAGAGGTTTCCCGTACAGATGATTGTGTGTGTGTGTGTGTGTGTGTGTGTGTGTGTGTGTGTGTGTGTGTGTAATACATTGAAATCTATATGCATATATATATATATATATGAATGCTTATGGGCAAATGTCATATATGCATATTTATTTTGTAAGAAAACAATATTTCCAAAATCTAAGATACAACGTCTCTGTTTTTTTTTTCAAGGTCTCTCTCTGTTTTTTTTCAAGGTGGTGGCCCTGGTGCTCTCTCTCGCTCTCTCTCTCTCTCTCTCTCTCTCTCTCTCTCTCTCTCTCTCTCTCTCTTTCTCTCTCTTCTCTGATTGAAAATGAATAAATAAAATATTTATAAAAAAAAAAGAAAGATGGAAATTTAGGGAGAAGCTGGGCTGGCCACAAGCACTTGGAGAGTAGCTTATCATTTAAAAGAAACTGGGGCTTTGGAAAGAGAAATTAGAATATTTATTACATAAAATTAGAAAGAGAAATTGGAATGGAGCCACAGGTGTGTAGCATCTATGGGAAAATAGGCTTCCAGGGAAAGATCAGAGGGGCTTGAGAACGTGTGGACGGTAAAATCGAGGAGTGAGTACTGGAAGATTTAGAAGCGATACAAAGAGCATTTGCTTTGCCAAGCGCTTTCCTTAAGGGGACAGTCAGAGAAAGCACCCACCTGGTGGGTCCAGAATGGAAATTTCCAGCCTGGTGGGTTCAGAGAAAAGTTAGGAAGAGTTATCCATGTGGTAAATCCAGGGGGTACATATGTACATGGTGGACATACATGGAAAAATTAGGGAAAAATTATAAAGCAGAGACACTAGAATTAAGAAACGGGGTTTCCCATCCTCACCCATCAGGTAAGGACAGGATCAAAGTTCCCATGGGGAGTCCAGGCCACACCAAGCAAGGAAGCTGATCACACGGGGGTCTCAAAAGACAGCTCAATGATTGGATACACAAGGGACCCACAGCCATAGCCATTCAATCAACACAGGATAAGCCAGTGAGACAGGAACCAATGAATCTCGACACAAAAACCCCTAAGCTCACAACACCATAGCAGCCTCAATACTCACCCACCACAACTCAGAAAACTGAGCGGAAGAGGGACGGAAAGATTGTGAGAGCCGTGGTGGGGGAGACTGTCCAGAGGCATGGCCCCCTCAGTAACAACACACTTGGGCCAGGAAGACCGGGCTGAGTACTAGGCTATCCAGGATCCCCTGCCACAAGGACTGATCCAGACGACCCACGGAGGAGGATATCCAGCTGACTGGGGATGGGGAAGGGGTCAACGGGGAATTGGGGAGAACAACTCATGGTTGGCCCACTAAACAATGTAAATCATTATGAACAATAAAGGAAAAAAAATAAACATTTTTCCCTTAAAAAAAAAAGACAGCACAAGTCAGGAAGAGCAACAGGTGGGCAAGAGACTGGAAGAGGGCATGAACACCACCTTTATAGTGTTTGATGCAGGTGGGCAGGGGCAATCTGATTGGTTAATAAATCCGGAGGCTGGGTCCCAGAGTCCACCCACACCTGACTTGGCTGGGAACACAGCACTAGATCAGTTTCCATCAGACACAGAGTTCCAGTCCTGCCAGTTTTCCTTCTTGTGCCAGGATGAGATGGCAGGTCCTGGTTCCCTCTGGGCCTCAGTCCTTGACTGAACTGCCTAAATAAGCCAGCTTCCTCCTATTCCGTCTCAGTTTTAGGAAGAAGAGCTTTAAGCTTAAGAGAAGGAATGAATTCTGAGCTCTTGCCCAAGAGGGAGTTCCTGGAAAATGGGGACTCCCACCCAGAGAACCAGGTTGTAGTCTTACATGAGAGTGGGGAAATGAATTGATCGGTCCAGTCAGGTGTTTGGGGTCAGGTTTTCTGGAGAAAAGAAAATCTCCAAAATCATAAACTTCCAGGAACGGTCTTCTGGGAAGGGAGTGATTATCTCTCCTAGGATAGGAGAGCTCCCCAGAAGAGAAGAGATAAGAAAAGGGTAGACCCTTCTGATATTTGTGTCTCCTAACAGAGTGGAATGATCTAGATTCTGTCCTTACAAACTCAAAGACATTCCTTGCTTCTGTTTTCAAGGGTAAGGGCGCTCTGTTCCCCCTCAGCTGCCTCAAAAGTGCCAATGACATTGTGCTGAATGAACAAACTTCAACCATTTGATGGTTTTCTAAGACGTAAAGATTAAATGCTTCAGATAAATCTTGAAAGGTTAGAATGAGGATTTGGTGGAGCAAGTGCTTATTGGCATGGCTGAGGCCTTGGGTTTCATTCCCAACACACACACACACACACACACACACACACACACACACACACACACACAAAGGTAAAAATGAAGAAACACATTTTAAAACTGAGCAAACAAATCTTCCATCTTTTGCACAAGCGCTTACACTTAGTTGATATCCGAATTTATTTATGTAGTGATGATAATTTAATGAGCTCTTTTTCTCTCTCAACATAAGAGGATAATGGCGACCTTTCAATGAAAAAGCCCATCTGCAATGTTAATAACTTGCCTAGTATCGATATGATCTGAGATCCATTTTTCTGAAATCTTCTTTCCATACTATTGGACATTATGTCCGTGTGCAGACACAGCTGAAAGTTCAGGAATGTGTGCATCCTGAATGAGGCACTTGGAAGATTTGTCCTCTGACCTCGAGAATTCTTTCTTCCCTCTAGTTCAAAGGGGCTGATTACTCTTGGGCTCCCAAGACAAGATGCACTATGGGAGTGAGTGACAGGGAGGCTACTAAAAATAGAATCTAGGTAATCCAGAATTGTGTATATTTGTTAACCTACACTGATCTCACTCTCCGATGGAGGTTGTGTTTGTATTTTTCAGGATGCAGCGAGAGAGCTGGGGCCCATCTAACCCTACCAACCGACCGCAGGCAGAAAGCTGAGATCCTGGCAAGAGAGGAGCCACCACAGTCATACCGTGGAGGATCCATATGGAATCCTGCAGAGAATGACGGGAGGAATGAGGGACCCACAGCCACAGCCATTCAATCAACACAGGGTAAGCCAGTGAGACAGAAACCAACGATCTTCAACACAAAGACCCCTAAGCTCACAACCTTAAAGCAGCCTTAATACTCATCCACCACGACTCAGGGAACTGAGCGGAAGAGGGGCGGAAAGATTGTGAGAGCCGTGGTGGGGGAGACGATCCAGAGGCATGGCCCCCCTCAGTAACAACACACTTGGGCCAGGAGGACCGGGCTGAGTACTAGGCTCTCCATGGTCCCCTGTCACAAGGACTGATCCAGACGACCCATGGAGGAGGTTATCCAGCGGAGTGGGGAGGGGAGGGCAGCAGGGAATTGGGGAGAACAACTCATTGTTTGCCCACTAAATGCTGTAACTCTTTATGGACAATAAAAAAAAATAAAATAAAATAATAAAAATAAAAATAAATCAAAGGGGCTGATCACTCAGCTGCAGACACAATTAGCCATTCATTGATTTTTTTTAAATCCTAACTTCAGAAATGGATTCAGTCGAGACAATGAGAAAAAGGGAAATACATGTTCATTAAAATGATATCTAGTCAATTCAAAAGCACTAAGTCAAAAACTACCTATAGTAGAATGTAGCTGTTCTTATTTCAATCACCAAAACTAGCAGATTAGAAATGGGCCCATCTGCTAAAACTACTTACCTTCAGACCTCACTCACTGCTTTGCACATAACCAGGCGTGTGTTCCCCAGTTCCATCCAACTCAGTCCAGTCGGTCCCCTCCGTGTTCAAAACTTTCATTAAAGAGCTAATTGCTGGGTTTGATTGCTTGTCCGCTTCCACATCATCTCTTCTGGTTTCGTGGTTTTGATGTCTTTAGTTCTGAAGCATTAACACAGCAAATCGGAAACGCATCTGACTCTGTTTTGGAAAGCAATTCCTAGCAATGGCAGTCACAGCTTTTACTAGAATTTGTCTTGGGCTGGAGAGATGGCTTAGCTGCCGAGGCGTTTGCCTTGCAAAGCAGAAGGACCTGAGTTTGAGTCCCTGGAACCCACATAAAGCCAGGGAATGAGGTGGCCCGTGTGTCTGGAGTTCATTTGCAGTGGCTGGAGCCTCTGGCATGCCCATTCTCTTCTCTCTCTCTGCTTCTTTCTTTCACTCCGTCTCTCAGATAAAAAGAATATATATAAATATTTACAAAATTGTCTCTTTCAAATTTTTAAAAAATATTTTATTTATTAATTTTCAAGCAGAGAGCTACAGAGAGTGTGAGAGAGACAGAAAGAGAGAGAGAGAGAGAGAGAGAGAGAACACCAGGGCTACCACCTTGTGGGTCTGGCTTATGTGGGTCCTGGGGAATTGAACCAGGGGCCTTAGGCACTGGAGGCAAGTGCCTTAACTGCTGAGCCATCTCTCCAGCCCTAAAGATATTTTTAATAATTTTATTTATTCATTTTCAAGCAGAGAGAGAGAGAGAGAGAGAGAGAGAGAGAGCACCAGGGCCACCACCCTGTGGGTCTGGCTTATGTGGGTCCTGGGGAACTGAACCCGGGGCCTTAGGCACTGGAGATAAGTGCCTTAACCGCTGAGCCAACTCTCCAGCCCTCTTTCAAAGTTTATAGTCTACAGTGGGATACTATTTTCCTCAGCACAGTCTGACAGTCTGCAGAAAATAAACTCCCCTTTGTTTGATTCCTAGCCAAATGGTCTCTATGGCAGAGCTCTCCAGGGGCCATACTTTCCTTGCAGATTAAATGCCTTTTCCAGAGATACAGCTCTGACACCGAGGAGGGTGAATTAGCAGGATTGCTGTGAGTCTGAGCCCAGCCTGGGCTGTAGAGCGAGTACCAACCAGGTCCGCTTGGCTGGCAAAACAACCACCACAACAAGATGCAGTTCTAGCCCTCCGAAGCATTTTGAACTGTTCTTATTCATCCCTCAAGTCCATGATTTAATTTACTGTCCATTCGTGTGCGGAAATCAAAGCCATTCCAATCGGAAAATCAAGTTGATTCACAAGAGCTGGCTAGACCCAGAGTCTAGTCACAGGCATTCAAAGGAGAGTTTGCAAGCTGAACAGTGAAGAAAATGGAAGGCAAGGTGCCTGCTGGTGAGAGCCTGTTGTCCCAAGGAGGCTGTGGCTGGAAAGGACCCTTCCCCACTCCTCAAGAATCCTGTCCTTTGGACAGTTACGTGCTTCCCTGAGACCCTGTGGGGAATTTCCCTGGAGGTCACTGCAGAGCTGCCAGTCACGACGACTCTATGCTCAGCCATGTGCTTAAACTGGCCCCTCTGCTGTGCAATCACCATGGCAACACAGGAACTTGACCGGCCATCTTGACAGGCCCTATTTGGCCCTCCCAGGTGAGCTGGCTTTCTGTCTGATCCCTGAGATTTTCATTTTGTATACATGCACCCAGCCAATCAGGGCCCGTTCTATTTACCCCTGTGCACAATCTCTTCTCCCTGAGTCTTGCCAGACCTTCTGATGGGTGAGTCCTGCCTGGGCCCTGGGGTCCTGTGGAGGTGAGGCTGTGAGAGCCGTAGACCCCTGGGGTGCTGCACCTGCTTCTTCCCCTGGAGCCCCAGAGCTGCTTATGCTTGAGCTCTGCACATGTTGCTTCTCAGGATCAGAGTTGCTCTTGGGGCACAGACCTAACTGGACCGGCTTCTGTTCCCGCAGGCCTGGCTTCAACAGCTTCAACAGGACCCACCCACTGCTCTGGCCAGGTTCCCGCTTGGTTGGGAAGACTCTTCTCTGGGATCTCAAGGCCACCAAGAGCCCGGACATCAAAGCTTCCTGTTGGAGTTCTATTCCCTCATAAATCAGGTTCCTTTGTTCAATCACCCTTCACCGTCTGCCCCTCCACTCTTGACGTGGAGAGTTGAGCACCCAGAATCAAGTCTCCCTAATCTCTTCTTGTTAGTCTTGAGTTGGAAGCAATGATTTAAAAAAAAGTGTAAGATCTTACTAATTAGTAACAGCCTTACTAATTCATGACCATCTGGGATGATTGCCCGAAGATGAGGTTTGAATTGCTAAATTGCTTGATGCAAAGTGTCATGGTTTGATCCAGGCGTCCCCCACAAACAATTGAATGTGTTCTGATAGATCGATCCTCAGCTGATGGCAGTTTGGGTTTTGCAACCTCCATGGAGGTGTGTTGTTGGGGGTGGGCTTATGGGTGTTATAAACCAGCTCCCCCTTGCCAGTGTTTGGCACACCTTCCTGCTGCTGTTTGCAGTGCTGTGGCGGAGGTGATGTCCATCCCTCTGCTCATGCCATTGTTTTCCCTGCCAGGATGGAGTCTCCCCTCGAGTCCGTAAGCCAAATAAACCCATTCCTCCATAAGCCACCTTGGCTTGGGTTCTTTCTGCACAGCAACTAGGAAGCTGACCGCAACACAAAGTTTGGGGTCAAAGTTTATGTTGTCAAATATACTCTGACGTCTGCCTGTTAATATATTCAGCCTTTCAAGAATCAGACTTTTGGATTTATGGCTGCCTCAACGAGACCTGGGAAGGGCTTGATGTCCGAGGGTCCTGATACCTCACAGCCTGTACATAGACAATAGGCACAGTAACGTGCAGAGGGGAGACTTCAAGTCTAATCGTCTCAAGATTCCTGAGTGGTCACATGAAAATGAACTTTGAGCATCTAACCCTACCAACCGACCGTAGGCCGATAGCTGAGATTCTGGCAAGAGAGGAGCCACCACAGTCATACGGGGGAGGATCCATATGGAACCCCGCAGAGAATGACGGGATGAACAAGGGACCCACAGCCACAGCCATTCAATCAACACAGGATAAGCCAGTGAGACAGAAACCAACGATCTTTGACACAAAGACCCCTAAACTCACAACCTTAAAGCAGCCTTAATACTCACCCACCACGACTCAGGGAACTGAGTGGAAGAGGGGGCGGAAAGATGGTGAGAGCCGTGATGGGGGAGACTGTCCAGAGGCATGGCCCCCCTCAGTAACAACACACTTGGGCCAGGAGAACCTGGCTTAATACTAGGCTATCCAGGGTCCCCTGTCACAAGGACTGATCCAGACGCCCATGGAGGAGGTTATCCAGCAGATTGGGGATGGGGGGGCATCGAGGAATTGGGGATAACAACTCATTGTTTGCCCTTTAAATGTTGTAACTCATTATGGACAATAAAAAAAAGAAAATGAACTTTAAAGGCTGAGGAGATGGCTCCGCGGTTAAAGCCACTTGTTTGCAAAGCCTGCCATCCTGGGGTTCGATTCCCCCTAGGACCCACGGAAAGTCAGATGCCCAAAGTGGTGGGTGCATCTAGCATTCATTTGCAGTGGCGAAAGACTCTGGTGTGTCCATTCATTTTCTTTCTCTCTCTTTCTCTCCCTTTCCCTCTTCCTCTCCCACTCTGTGTGCTAGAAAGTAAAGAAATAAAGATAAAAACTGAGCCTTGGACCTAGAACTCTTCCTCTTACCTGTGCTAACCCCATGTGGGAGACTACTCTTCCTTGCTTCAGCGTTCATCCTCATTCGATGCCCAGCCCACCTTGGTTTCTGGAGGGGAAACTGAGTCCTTCCCTTGCAGTGCTGATCACTCTCCTGCATCAACCGCTGGCCATTAGACGCTGGTGCTCACTGCTGAGGATGCTTTTGCCTGTGTGAATCTTCTCTTTCTTGGTGACCTTGAACCGTGGGTGGGGTTGACATTCCAATACTGCTGCTCCAGTATCACTCCTCTTTGAGGTGGTGACAAGTATTATTACCTCCTTGACCGTTGTCATGGAGGAAATCTGGCTTCAGGATACTGGAGCTGGGTATGAGAATTCTTCTGTAACCCTTCTGAGGGGTGCATTTAAACTCTGCATTCTACAGTCCTGGCAGCAGGGTAGGTGAATGAGTGATAGGAGAGTCGAGGGGGAGGATCAGACCAGCACTGGATCTGGGGTGTAAGTTTTCAGCAATTATAAGCTGGCAATGATCAGGACCAGAGGCCAAGCTTCAATTCCAGAACGAGGGTGTGAGGGTCTACTTGATGTTCAGCTGCTCTAAACACACTTCTCTAAGAAATAACGTGGTCCCTCCATTAGAAATTAAACGGTCTTATGACTGGAAATTAAATGGGGCGTGACTACCTAGCAGGGGAATGTAACAAGGCAGAGCCTCTGCCGTTAGGACCATGTTGCGGTCAGCTTTCTAGTTGCTGCGCAGAAAGAACCCAAGCAAAGCGGCTGTGGAGGAAAGGGTTTATTTGGCTTATGGACTCGAGGGGAGACTCCATCCTGGCAGGGAAAACGATGGCGTGAGCAGAGGGCTGGACATCACCTCTGCCACAGCACTGTTTTTTAAGGAATGGGTTTATTAGGCTTATGGACTCCAAGGGAGACTCCATCCTGGCAGGGAAAACGATGGCCTGAGCAGAGGGGTGGACATCACCTCCGCCACAGCACTGCAAACAGCGGCAGGAAGGTGTGCCAAACTCTGGCAAGGGGAAGCTGGCTTATAACCCCCAAAATCCCACCCCCGACAACACAGCTCCATCGAGGTTGTAAAACCCAAACTGCCATCAGCTGAGGATCAATTACCCAGAACACATTCATTTGTTGGTGGGGGTCACCTGGATCAAACCATGACAGACCACCTTCCTGAAGGAGATGCTGGGCTGGGATCTTCATGCTCTTCTTCCTCTAAGGCCTCAGCTACCTCTTCCTACAGAGTCATCCTTGCCTTCTTCCTAGGATTTTGCCTCCAGGCGCTGTGGGGAAGAATTTTAACACAGAAACCAGAGCTAGCTGATACTGTGAAATACAGCTTCTATTATACAAGCCTTAGCAGGGAGACAGCTTGACCCCGAGTCTCCTCCCTGTCTATGTAGCCGCACCTGCTTCTGTCAGGAGAATGCAGCCATCATGGGCAGAGCACCCTGAGCACACAGCTTGCTGCACTACATTCTACTTCTTTTCTCTTTAAAATTTATTGAATATCTTTGAGTCAGTATATACACTGTATGAGCAAATCTTGAGAAGGTGTCCCCGTTTCCCTCCTCTCTGACCCCTACCCACTGGGGTCCTTCCTCCGTGCACACACTGCATCTCTCCATAGGGTAGGGGTATGAACTGCACCAGAGGGAGACAGGTTTTCTTTTTTCTTCCCCCTTTGTGCTGAGGGGCAATGTCTCTGGATATTCTCCCCCATCATGGCTCTTCCATTCTTTCCGTCCCCTCTTCCGCTCAGTTCCCTGAGTCATAGTGGGTGAGTTTTGAGTCTGTTTTGTTGTTGAAATCTTAAGTATCTCTGGATCTTTGCCCTGGGTTGTGTTGGGTATCCTTGGTGTCTGTTTCCATTGGCCTTTCATGGGTTATCAGACTTGTTCTGGTGATTGGTCTCCTGTTTGTCTCATCACTTTCTCGTAGGTTTCATTTGGGCCCTGTGTGAAGGCGAGATGTGGTTTGTCTCCTGCCAGGATGTCAGCCATCATCCCATGTCTTGTTGGTGGAATTGAGTTGTCCCCAGGTCTCTCAATGCCTTCTGAAAAATTCAAACAGAATCTCCATCAGAGAGTGAGATCAATATAGGTTAAACAAGACAGCATTGCTATTTTGGCTAGCTCCTAATGGGTGTAACCTCTCTGTAGCTCTTTGGTAGTGGAATTTCCCATAGGAGCCTGAGTTCTTGGTGCCCATAGGATTTTTGTCATGGATTCCAGTTCCAGTTAAGGGTTCATTGTCACTAAGTAGATCTCTTAGCCAATCAGTAAGCCATTGATTACCCTCCTCGGTTTAGTGCCAATATTGCACAGATGAGCATTTCTTGACTTGCTGGTCTCTTCCATTCAGCATTCAGCATTCTTGTGACAACTGTCTATATTGTGTATCAGTGGTCTCTGCTTTCTCCAAATATCATTGACCAATTTCCCCTGGCAGCTCATGCAACACCTTCCAGTGCTACACATGCTTCCATCTGGGAGCTGGTTACCATTCTGGATCTAGCAGGATCTCTTGGTGTTGTTTGATGACACTCTGTGATTTCTTCAGCAATGCGGTCTAACCTTAGCCCTGGGGCAGGTATTCAAGAGCTTTGACAAAAGTCTGTCACGTTTTGGGGACCTTGTGGGTCTCTTTGATCAACAGCTCAGTGTGGGAAGGAACCAATAACTGTGACAGGGAGATGCAGGTCTGAGCAATTATTCTTGAGGTTAGGCTTCCTCCCATTCTGTTCATGGCCCCTCATACCAGGTGGTGCCCTCAGCTTCCTCAGGAGCTTACTGTATAAAAGCTAGGGTTTTATGGTGTTGATTCATTATTAGTTTAGTTTATTGTATGAGTTCCCCTCACCCTCCTGTTATCCCCCAATTCTTCCCATTCCCTTTTATAGTCTTTCCGTTCACTAACAGATTTTATTAATGTCTTTAACTTTCATTATGTCATTTTTCCTTTCAGCTGCAGAGAATTCCATAGTGTATATGTACCATAACTTTGATATCCATTCCTCCAATGATGTGCATTTGGGTTGGTTCCAATGCTTTGCTGTTATAAATTAAACTGCTATAAACAGAGTTGAGTCAAATGTCTCTGTACTTCGGTGAGGAAACTCGGGGGTAGGTGCCCAGTAGAGGGATAGCTGGGTCTGCTGGCAGCTCTGTACCCATCCTGTTCAGGAGCCTCCACACTGCTTTCCAAAGTGGGTGTACAAGTTTGCATTCACAACAGCAGTGAATGAGGGTCCCTTTTTCCCCATATCTTCGCCAACATCTATTGTGAGTAGATTTTTTATTGATTGTCATTCTGGCTGGAGTAAGGTGGAATCTCATTGTTGTTGTGATTTGCATTTCTCTGATGATTAATGACAACCAATAAAAATACCAGCCTCATTCTTTGCAGACATAGAAAAAATAATCTCCACATTAATTTGGAGTGGCTAAAGTCCTCAGATATCCAAAGCTACCCTTAGTAAAAGAAGTACATCAGGTGGTATCACCATGCCCAACCAAAAGACATACTACAAAGCCATAGTAACAAAAACAGCATGGTATTGGCACCAAAATTGACAGACCAATGGAAAAGAATTGAAGACCCTGCCCTAAGCTCAAGCAACTATAGTTACTTCATATTCGACAAAGATGCCAACAATTAACTGGCATAAAGATAGCATCTTTAACAAATTGTGTTGGACAAATTGGATAAATACTTGCAAGGAAATGAAACTAGACCCTCTCCTCTCACCATGCATAAAAATCAACTCCAAATGGATCAAAGACCTCAATGTCAAACCTGAAATTCTGAAAACCCTGGAAGAAAAAATTGTGGAAACTCTCTATGAGATAAGAATAGGGAAAAACTTTCTGAACAAACCTCCTGTAGCCCAGGAAGTGCAACAATCACTTAACCAATGGGATCTCATCAAGCTAAAAAGCTTCTGTACAGACAAGCATACCACACTCAAAGCTAATGGACCACCACCAAACTGGGAGTTAATCTTTGCCAGCTACAATACAGATAGAGGTCTAATATATAGAATGTACAAAGAACTCAAAAAATTAAATGAAAAAGGATTAAACAGCCCTCTCACAAAATGGGGAGCTGAGCTCAACAGGAAATTCACAGAGGAAGAAATACAAACGACCCACACTTAAACTTTCTTATCACTGACTGATTGCTAAGGAATTTTCTGTTTGTGCCCCCAAATCATGTAACCTTAGAAACTCGTAAAGAACTCAAGATGATGTCAGACTGTCTGCCATACTGTCTGTAAAACCTCTGAGCCATCAGAGCTTGATACTCAGACTTTGGAAAGTTATTCAGCCGAGTTCGTGTTGACACAAATAAATTTTCTGATCTCTATCTCTGGTGCCATGTATATGTGACTCAGTTTCCCATAACACCCCAAGCCTTCTGTTCCCTCAATCCTCTTCAGCTATGACCCTTCCCTCTGCCTGGTCTTAGCTTGTCCCAGAGTCCTCTTTTTCTGCTTGTCACCAATGTGACCCCTTCCTCTTACAAGACATCTCCTTCTTAGACCTGTGCCTTTTAGCGATGGCACACTCTATGCACCTTCTAAGGTGGCATTTCACTGGATCCTTTGGTGTCTTGCAATTCCTCTTAACATGGAGCCCGACATTTTTCACAAGACCTTGTAAGGCTGTAAGTGAGCTGGATCTTACCAGAGAACCAACCAAAGATAAGTAAATTCCTAGTGTGCATGTTTTTGTATCCGAATAGAGTTTATCTTTAACCCATGTGAACATACTCCCCATCTCCAGGTCTTGAGACTCCAACTCAGATTTCTGGGCAATCCCATCATTCAGCTAATAAAGTTATCAAGTATATACTTAAAACAAGATGCTGAAGTCACCTCTGGGGGTGCGGAGGAAAGCAAGTTGATGTAGTTTTTTGCCTTATGGTGGTTTGAATTCAGTGGGCTTTAAAAACTCATGTGTTTTGAATGCTTAGTTCCCAGCAGATGGCAATTTGGGACACAGAGCTTTGATGAAGGAGACGGATCATAGTTATCATCACTTGCTTATAAAGCCTGGTGACTGGGTTCGCTTCTCCAGTACTCACGTGAAGCCAGATGCACTCAGACTGTGTTCTGCCCTGTGGCTCTGTTATCAGGAAAATTCGAAACAAGAGAAGAAAACCAGGGTGAGTCAGACCCACCGAATGGTGGAAAGGCAGCTTGTCATTTTAGGTCACTTCAGGGGTGGTACCTATCTGGAATCTATATGCAAAGTGTACTTGGTATGAATGTGTGTATGCAGAGGCTGTTGAGTTATTTCTGGAAGGGATACTCAGGAGATAGGATATTCAGAGGACACCAGGGAAATTAAAGACCCTCTGTGAATTAGCTTTTAATGTCGAATGGCCCCCAGAGGAAACTCTGAATGTAACTAAGATTATAGACAGAGAAATGGCAAGATTCTTCTACTCTTGAGAAAATGTAAAACAGTGAGGTCAGAGGTCTACTCTGGAGTCCGGGGGAAAATTCAAGACTCTCCCTAGAATATTAGGGGGAAAACCCCCACAGCTCAGGTAGAATTGGGTCAGAAGCCTCAAGGCCAGATCCCCCTCGCCCCCAAACCTGCTTCCAAACAGACCCCCCAGGAAAGAGGGAGGATGAGGTCCTGGCTGGCCAGGCCAGAGACCATGAAAAGGGGGCAGAACAGTGCTGTTTGGGAACTGGGGAGTTCCACTGCTCCATGGCTGGGAAAGAGATTGGACCATGGAAGGAGACAAACCAAGGTGGAGATCTGGCTGCTGATTGATGCCAAGGCCTCTTAGTGTGGATGAGATGCTTGGGCCAGCTCTGAGGGTGTCACGGGGAAGCTGGGGCTCCGGAAAATTGGGGTTTTCGGTTACTTTTAATGTACCTTAAAACTTAAGAGTACCCAGATTTTTCTTTTATAAAATTAAAGAATTAAAATTATAGATCGCCAGAGGACAAAGTATAGTGGGGGGCTTTATTTAGAAAGAAATGAGAAGCTACAGAGATCTCCAGCCACTGGTGAGGAGAGAGCAGGTGGGGGGAGGTTTTAGCCACATGTCTATAAACTCTGTGCTGGGCAGAGGAGCAAGGGAAAGAGAAGATCACAAGGAAGAAAGGGAGAGAAGCCAGAGCCTTAACTAAACCTGGAGATTAAGGACTCTTTCTGTCAACCATGTTGACCAGCCATATGGAAGGGAAAGGTAAACTTCCTTCCTTCTCCCCCACCTCCCTGTCTATATCCCCAGGTAAGACAGAGAGACAGCTGATTGTTCTATCCTGGACCAATCAGTTTTAGGATTAGGTTCGGACTCTAGTAAGAGACACCTCCCACTCAAGGGGAGGGGGTCAGGCATGACACGAGTGGAGCCTGCCTGCAAGTGCAGTTTAAGGACACTCCTGGTTACCTTTGGAGGTCCCAGTACCCTAACCTGTCGCAAAGGGGTTCTCGCATAAATTGCTTCTGGCTCTCTGCTAATGCCAGGAGTGCCAGCCTTTGTTTGCCCATGGCTTTTGGCTCTGATGGAAATGTGTCTTTTCCAAAGTTTGTTTTGCTACGTACAAACTGACAAAGGGAACTGGGGTGACGGGCTGCAGCACAGATCTCCCTAAAGTTTATGCTGTTCCAGTGCCTGGGCCAGGGGCTGAGGGAGGGAGGATCCATCAGTCAGGACCAGTTGAGCAATGGGACCAGCCCCAGGCAGATGCGAGAAACCCAGGCTGTGGCCTGGGCGGATATCCAGGGTAAAAGCGATGGAGGGAGCAACACATGAGCAGGCACTTAAGTGTGTCACTTAGTGTTTCTCCCACAGGACTTGGGCAGCACCGTGGTGAGTCAGGAATAGGAGGGAGAGCCTGACACACAGTCTCACTGATGGACAGGGAGAGAGACCTGGGCACAGACCTCTCTGGAGTTTATGCTGCCCCCAGGGCAATCCTGATGGCTCTGATTCCTTGGCTTCTTTGCTGTTGGAGTCAGCTCCATATTGCTGGAATGAACATCCAACAAGGAACAGTTTAGGGGAGGAAGGGATTTATTTCACGCTTATCGATCCAGGGGAAGTTCCATCAAGAATGGCGGAAGAAGCTGCTTCCATTCATAAATCCACGCAGAGAGACACCATCACCAGCCAGCAAACCCCAGAGGTGACAAGCACAAACTGCCCGAAAGCAGCAGAACTCAAAAGGTTCTGCATTCCTTCAGGCTGGAAATCGAATCTGCCCCCAAACCCACTGAAGGGCTGGACCCCAGGATCTGCCCAGCCAGTCTGTAATCAGTCTCAATCAAGGCTTTACTTTCGTTGTCTCATGTCTGGCACTCAAGTTCATTGCTTGTTGATAAAATATTGTTTCCAGGGCTGTTAACTTGTTTTGCCTGTTATAAAACTGACAGAATATGCCTGCTTTCTAAGTTCCAGATATGACTTACACCTTTACCTGAAAACTAAACTTAAATGTTAACCAGATATTTTCTCTACTTCTTTAACTACATCTGTTTTGCTAATCAGATGTGTACAATTTCTCCGAGCAATTAATAACCATATGTAGAAGCCAAAGCCAATGGGAAACATTATAGTTAAAAAGTATAGCCAATTGTCATGGTTTGATCCAGGTGTCCCCCACAAACAATTGAATATGTTTTGATAGATCGATCCTCAGCTGATGGCAGTTTGGGTTTTACAACCTCCATGGAGCTGTGTTGTTGGGGGTGGGCTTATGGGGTTAGAAGCCAGCTCCCCCTTGCCAGAGTTTGGCACACCTTCCTGCCACTGTTTGCGGTGCTGTGGTGGAGGTGATGTCCACCCCTCTTTTCATGCCATAATTTTCCCTGCCTCAGCTGATGGCAGTTTGGGTTTTACAACCTTGATGGAACTGTGTTGTTGGGGGCAGGTTTATGGGGTTCTAAGCCAGCTCCCCCTTGCCAGTGTTTGGCACACCTTCCTGCCGCTGTTTGCAGTGCTGTGGCGGAGGTGATGTCCACCCCTCTGCTCATGCCATCGTTTTCCCTGCCTGGATGGAGTCTCCCCTCGAGTCCATAAGCCTAATAAACCCATTCCTCCACAAGCCGCTTTTGTTTGGGTTCTTTCTGCGCAGCAACAAGAAAGCTGACTGCAACACCAATATTTTCTTTCTTTCTCCCCGATCAAAAGGCCACAAGAGACAATGGGACATTTCTAGCTTATAGCATCTGGTAAGTTACTTGTGTTCTTGATCAGGGAGGACCTTAAGACCTGGAGATGGACTCAAAGTCAGTGTACCTGCAAAATGAAAGTCACTTAAAAAAATTCTCCCACGGAAATTCAAATGGTCCGCCCAGCCTTGACTCATCCTAACAGATGACACGGTCACAGACCGCCTCACAGGTCTCAAAAACTGTCACCTACAGAGCCATTATCTCTGAAAATACATTGTTAATTTTGGCTGCCTACATGGTCTTAAGCATCAAGTAAGAGACTATAACCAGAAAATATTACAACGAAAGCAAAGATTCAGACTCATACGTCCCTGTCTGATGCTGGCATAAAGAACTAAGGCTTTACGTTAACTCTGCCTATGCATGGCCCTGATTAGTCAGCCACTGTTTGCCTTTAAATAAAAATATCCAGTAACTGAACAAAAAGGGGGCTTCAAAAACTCCCCCAAAGTTCAGGGAGACATTAGCTACAGACCTGATAGCCTTTCAGGAAAAGCCTCCAACTGTATCCTGCTTCATTATGTAGATATTTTGTTTCAGACCAGACTCACTCAAAAGAACTCCCATACCTTTAGGAATTGGGCCTATCCCCATAAGATAAGAAATGTAGATTCATCCCACTGGAACCAAGAAGACTGTGTCCTCAGCCAATTGTGACAGTTGACAATTTACCAAGGACCCTCAGGGTCAAGCTCCAGAGGACACCTGCCCCTGCTGAGAGATGAGAAGACTGTGTCCCGGCTCCAGTCAACCCAAGAAGACAACCGATCTACGTGCAGCAGAAGCCTGTGAAATTGGCTGTGGGATGCCTGGGAAATGGGCACGATCCCCACCGGCCCTACTAGAACCAAAAAGAGAGCTCCAACCAGGATCTTCATGGGCTTGCTGGGCCTGGTTAGAGAAACTATCTTCTTCTTATAATAGCTTGTGCGCTGTTAAGCTCTACAAGTCAGGGAGACTGAGGCACATGGTGAGGATCCTGGTCTTCCATTTGCTTGTCCCTCCTGATGCTCATCTTTGTCTTTCTGCAAACACTTATATGTCAGTATGAGAGTCAAGTTTGTGTCCACTCAGTTAACATCTGTAAAATTCCAAGTCTTCCTCCAGAGATATCAAAGTGTTCCCATCTCTTAGGATACTAACAGAGCTGATGTCTCTTGGTAGTATTTACAAAAGACATCAGAAGGGAGAATGTGGTAGAAGAAATTCCACAAAGAAACCAGACCCAGATGATGCTCTGATACAGTCTCTATTGTACAAGCTTCCCCAGGAAGACGGTGTGACCCTGAGTCTTGTCCGTATCTATGGACTCCAGACCTGGCTTTTTGAGGGTACTTGTGAATTGAACCCCAGTAGTCTCTGTAAGCAAGAACCTTTAACTGCTGAGCCGTCTCTTCAGCCCAAAGTATGTTTTTTAAAATTAATATTAGGGTGTGGGGGGGCTGGAGATATGGCTCAGCGGTTAAGGCACTTGCCTCCAGTGCCTAAGGCCTCTGGTTCAATTCCCCAGTATCCACATAGGCCAGATCCACAGGGTGGTGGCCTTGGTGCTCTCTCTCTCTCTCTCTCTCTCTCTCTCTCTCTCTCTCTCATCATCTATCTCCTGTATCTCTCTGCTTGAAAATTAATAAATAAAATATTTAAAAAAATAAAAAATATATTAGGGTGTGTGATTTCTTTATTGCAGAGTCCCTGCCATAAACACTTAGGATAGTCAACAATTGCCCAAAGAAAGGCACTTGATAAAAACAGTCTTATCTTTCACAAATCTCTCCTCTTTCAAGTTCCCCAGTGGTCTTTCCCTCTTTCATGCCAGGTAGCTTTCTGCTTTATCTTTGATGTTCTAAGACAAGAGACTGTAACAATAGCAATGGCACCTGCCAGCCAGCTCAAGCAAGCAAAAAACATTTGTTTCTCAATTACCATATTGCGCAAATCCCAGTTTCTATCACTGAAGGTGTTCCGATTTCAGGGAGGTCTGCTTGCTTTCAGGTGTGTTGCAACGTTCAGACTGAATTGCATCACACAGACACAGCCAGATCCACGAGAGCTTCTAAATATAAACATGGTCTTTATTTCCTGGCACTGCATCATCTGATTTTCTTTTCATTTCTATGAAACTGGAGACATCAGCCTTGAAGACTTGCTAACACTAATGAAAAGAACTTTGCTTTTTATTTCTGTTCCCATCGATTGCCTCAACCCAATGTCACGAATTCATGCGAGAGGTGAGATTCACATCCTACTTTCCACTAGAGAAAATCCATAAATTAACACAGGATAGTGGTTTGCCCAAGAAGGCAGGGCAGAGTGACAAATCTGTCTAGTTC
>PVHP010029608.1:0-16119 GCA_004024765.1 Zapus hudsonius
AGCCATCTCTCCAGCCCCTCATCAATTTTTTAATGGTGTGTGGTGTATGTATGTGAATGTGCTGATGTGGCTCCATGTGGGCTTGCCTGTGGCTGCTGGAGAAATCTGTCACTCACCTCCTGTCTTTCTTGTGATGGAGTCTCTCATTGATTCTCTTGTTCTCCACAGAACTGTGGTTACAGATGTACATGGCCATTCCCAGCTGTCTGGAGAGTCTAACTAGGGCCCTCATGCCTGTTCAGGAAATGCACTTAAC
This sequence comes from Zapus hudsonius, assembly GCA_004024765.1. Lineage (NCBI taxonomy): Eukaryota > Metazoa > Chordata > Mammalia > Rodentia > Dipodidae > Zapus > Zapus hudsonius. The sequence continues at coordinate 257 of PVHP010029608.1, forward strand.
CACTGAGCCATCTCTCCAGCCCCACAATTTAATTTTCCTTATATTTATTTGTGTGTGGGGGGGCAGGTTAGGATCTTTTGCCTCTGCAAATGTGTGGTTGACTTTACCTGGTTGGCTCAGGAGGAATTCAACCCAGCTTTCAGGCTATGCAAGCAAGCACCTTTAAATGCTGAGCCATCTCCCCCAACCCTAATTTAATTTTTCTTTACAGCTGAATAAGATAGGATTGTGCATATATACACATTTTCATGATCCAGTCATCTATTGATGGACATCTAGTTGATTCCATTTCATTTCTATTGTGAATAGAGCAGCAGTGAACATTGATGTGCAGATAACTTTGTGGTAGAATATAGAATTCTTTCGGTATATTCCCAGGAGTAGGATAGTGGGGTCCTAGGGTGTTTGATTTTAGCTTTTAAAAAAGCATTTTAGGGCTGGAGAGATGGCTCGGCAGTTGGGGCACTTGCCTCCAGTGCCTAAGGCCCCAGGTTCGGTTCCCCAGGACCCACATTGGCCAGACCCACAAGATGGTGGCCCTGGTCTCTCTCTCTCTCTCTCTCTCTCTCTCTCTCTCTCTCTCTCTCTCTCTGCTTGAAAATGAATAAATAAAATATTTTTTAAAAAAAGCATTTTAGATGAATAATTCAGATATGTGGGTGCATGATTAATTCTGATACTGGGGAGACAGAGGCAGGAAGATTGCTTTGAGTTGGAAGCCAGCCAGGTCTACATATAGCTGATTCTGGGCCAGCTACGGATACAAAATGAGACCATGTCTACATGCGTGCACAGGCAAGTGCATGGACTGCAAGGACCAAATAATACTGATTCTGTAATTGTTTTTTTGTTTATTTGTTTTTTCGAGATAGGGTCTTGCTCTAGCCCAGGCTGACCTGGAATTTACCATGTAGTCTCAGGGTCGCTTCAAACTCAAAGTGATCCTCTTACCTCTGCCTCCCAAGTGCTGGGATTAAAGGTGTTCATGCTCCACCATGCCCGGCTGTGCTGTAATTTATTTTTAATATGAACAGAAGCAGAAGTAGAAGAGCCTGTGGGGATCAGGTCCTGTACACAGCCAGAGAGCATCCCTTAGACCCCTGACCTAGACAGACAGGGTCCTGGAGCCAGAGCACTTTCCTCAGTCCCTTGAGGTTTCTCTTGTCGCTGGGACTTGGTTTTCACTTTGCATCCCAGTCCAGATCTTTTTCCCCACATTTCTGTGGCGAGCAAGGAGAGAGAATGAATGAATGGGTGTGCCAGGGTTTCTAGTTGCTGCAAGTGAACTCGAGGTGCATGTACCACTTTGTGCATCTGACTTTATGTGGGTACTGGGGAAATGAACCTGGGTCCTTGGGCTTTTCAGGCAAACACCTTAACCGCTAAGTCATTTCTCTAGCCTGTAACCAAGGACTTCTTTTTTTTGGGGGGGGGTTCGATGTGGGGGTCTCACTCTAGCTGCCCAGGCTGACTTGGAATTCACTATGTAGTCTCAGGGTGGCCTTGAACTCACGGTGATCCTCCTACCTCTGCCTCTCTGTGCACGCTGGAATTAAAGGCATGCGCCACCACGCCCATCTTGTAACCAAGGACTTCTAAATCCTTTGAGATGGGAGTGTTTCTGACCTGCAAGTTTCAAAAGACTCCTTGTTCCCACTCCCCTAAATTGTCAACGTAAAATGACTGGGGATAAATTCACTTTTTGTTTAGAGGTAGGAATTTGTACCCATTGAAATAAGTTCTAATATCAGATTTAGAATCACTCACTTGAGCAAATAAAAGCTGTGTGTTTATGCCAACCCTAGACCACTGCTAGGTTATTTCATTCAGCAAGAATTTTACTGTACATGTACTGATGCTCTTCGACTTAGGATGGGTTGAATCCCACAATAAATAAGTTGAAAATAGGATAAGTGGAAAACACATCAGTACACCTAACTTTTGGGATATCATAGCTGAGCAGCACAGTGCATTGCAGATTAGGGTCATTTGCCCTGAAAGTGTAGTAGCTGGAGCAGAGGCTTTGCCTAGTATTGCAAGAAAGTACTATATATACTGCCAGCCCAGGAAAAGACCCAAATTGAAAATTTGATATCTATGCAATGCATACTGCTTTGGTGCCACGATGAAGTAAAACAATCCAAAGACAAACCTTCATGGGGGGGGGGGCATCTGTAGTCATCATCTGGTGGCCATGTAGAAAGAACCTCTGGTTCCTAAGTCTTTAAGAAGCTTTCCCTCTGCCAGAGGCTCTCTTGTTTTGTGCCAGTTGCTGATACTTACAATGTCCTAGAATTAAGTCCTATAGTGTCACAAAGTTAAGAAACCTCCCTATCAGGCTAGGAAGATGGCTCAGAGGTTAAAGATGCTTACAAAGCCTGCCAGCCTGAGTTCCATTCCCAAGCCACTCATGTGAGCCTGACACAAAGTGGTGCAAGTGTCTGGTGTTCATAAAAACTTATTTGAGAGATAAAGAGAGGGAGAGAGTATGGGTCCACTACAGCCTCTTGCCACAGCAAATGAACTCCAGATGCACGTGTCTTTGTGATTCCGGTTTTGTGTGAGTACTAGGGAATTGAATTTAGGCTTTTAGGCTTTGCAAGCAAGCATTTAAGTGCTAAGATTCCAGACATGCACCACCATGTCCAGCTCACACCTAGCTTTTCATGGCCTTATTTTCTAGAGATGAACACTGGACCTAGGTCTTTTAGGTTCTGGACAAAGTAGAAGAGGGGTTAGCTGTGTCTAGACTACAGGGAAGGAGCATTGTGCACACATACACACATCACTTCCGAGCCATCTCAATAAGGTCCGGGAAAGTGTCTTGGTAGAAGTGACTTAACAGGACTTGGTTGGGGAAGCTGTCATCTCAACTGGAAGGTTCAGAGGTGAAGTGAACCCCCAACTCTGAGGAAGTTGGACTACAGTTGAGGGTTCCCGTCATGGCACCTTTGGATTCAGTCTTGTCCCTCTGTCTTTCAGCTTGTGAACACCTTCTTCAGTTTCCTTCGACGCAAAACAGACTTTTTCATTGGAGGAGAAGAGGGAATGGCAGAGAAGGTGAGTGTTGGGGTCACTTTTTCCTTAGGTCTGTGCAGGAGAAAATCTCACTTGGTCTTCCTTTGGTGTCTAAGGACTCAGGCTAAGGAGGCTCTGCAGGGTGGGGATTGGCGACCGAGAACCTTACCAAGGGCTTTGTTAGCTATCCCCATTCTACAGTGAGGAACTGGGCTAAGTCTTGAGCTGAGTTGTTGGAGAACCATGACTGAAATTAGAGTCTGATATTATACTTCTTGGTCTCCCCTCTTCACCAAAGGTTTTTGCTAGTCACCTAACTGGCTGATGATGAGTAGACGCTTCAGGCTGAGTGTGGTGGCACACATCTGTAATCCCAGCACTCAGTGAGTAGGTTGGGGAGAAGGGACTTAGTTTGTAGCCTAGGAAGACTTTAAACTTCTGATCCTCCTGTCTCCATTTCTATTTGTTTGTTTGTTTTTCAAGTTAGGGTCTTGCTGTAACTCAGGCTGACCTGGAATTCACTATGTAGTCTCAGGGTGGCCTTGAATTCTTGAATTTAAGGTGATCCTCCTACCTCTGCCTCCTGAGTGCTGAGATTAAACGCCTGCACCACTGTGCCTGTTCCTCCATTTCTTTTTCTTTTTTTCTTTTTGGTTTTTCAATGTAGGGTCTCGCTCTAGCCCAGGCTGACCTGGAATTCACTATGTAGTCTTAGGGTGGCCTTGAATTCATGGTGATCCTCCTACCTCTGCCTCCCAAGTGCTGGGATTAAAGGCGTGTGCCACCTTGCCTGGCTCTCCGTTTCTTTTTAACTTGTTATTGATTAGTGTCCCTAATTATAGATAATAAACCATTATAATTCCTTCCCCACCCTCCCTCATATCTCTTCCCCCTCTCAATTAGTCTCTATTTTGTTTCGTTGTCACCATCTTTTCCTCCCATTATGTGTAGGTATTATCAGGAGCTGCGAAATCATGAATATCAAGGCCATTTTGTGTCTGAAAGTTTGCATTGTAAGCAGTCCTACCCTTCCTTTGGATCTTATAATCTTTCCTCCACCTCTTCCACAATAGACCCTGAGCCTCAGAAGTGTGATAGAGATGTCCCAGTGCTGAGCACTCCACTGTCATTTCTTCTTAGCACTATAGTGTCTTTTGAGTCATCCCAGTGGTCACTGCCATCTGAAAAAGAGAAGCTTCTCTAGCCAAAAGTGAGAGTAGCATTGCTATATGAGTATGATCATTTAAAAATGAATGCTTATAAGGCAGTTTGGGGGGCATAATATGTGCATTTAGCCAGACAAGTGCAGGCATTACTCCCCTAAGCTCATAACTTCCCCACCATAGGCTTTTGGCTAGGTCTTCAGTACTAAGCATGTATTCCCTCCCGTGGAGCAGGCCTCCAGTCCAATTAGAGAGCAGTTGGATGTGCCACTATTGCACCAGTGGTCACAATAGACATGCCATTATTGCACCAGTTGGCACATTTGGCTAGTCTTAAGGCTTGCAAGTTCCACTGCTGTTCACCACCATTGATGACTTCTGTCTCCCATAGGGCTGCAGGCAGCCATAGCTTTTTCCAGCTTTCTGTCAGCTGGTTAACAGGGAAGAGGTTTCCAGCTCAGCTCCAGCTTGATTTCTCAGTGACCTGCAGCCCAAGCATATGTGATTTCAGCAATAGTGTTTTTTTTTTAAATTTTTATTTATTTTCAAGCAGAGAGAAAGAGAGAGAGAGAGAGAGAGAGAGAGAGAGAGAGAGAGAGAGCGCGCACCAGGGCCACCACCTTGTGGGTCTGGCTTATGCGGGTACTGGGGAGTTGAACCAGGGGCCTTAGGCACTGGAGGCAAATGCCTTAACCGCTGAGCCATCTCTCCAGCCCCAGCAATAGTGTCTTGCCATCTCATTATGGTGGGCAACCAAGAGTGACTCCTCCATTTCTTAAATGCTGGGGATTGCCCAAGGTGTCACACATGCTAGTTAAGCACTAACAGCTGAGCTACGGTCCCCAATCCTGGGAATGTCTAATAATATATGCTGTGGAAAGCAGTATGGTGGTTCCTCAGAATATTAAAAGTAGCTGGCTGGAGACATGGCTCAGCAGTTAAAGGTGCTTGCTTACAAAGCCTGAAGACCTGAGTTTGATTTCCCCAGCATGCACATAAAGCCAGATTTGCAAAGTGGTGCGTGTATCTAGAGTTTATTTGCATTGGCTGGAGGCCTTGTCACACCCATTCTGCCCCTCCCTCCTTGCAAAGAAATAAATTGAAAAATCGCCAGGTGTGATGGCACATGCCTTTAATCCCAGCCATCAGGAGGTTAGGAAGGTTGCTGTGAGTTCTAGGTCATCTTGGGCTAGAATGAGACCCTACCTTGAAAAACCAAATTAAAAAAAAAATACCTAACAATTCCATATCTGGGTATATACCTGTGGTAACTGAAAGCAAGATCTTGCAGACTTATTTGCTTGTATACCTGTATTCATGGCTGCATTATTCAGAATAGTCAGAAGGAGGAAAGAGCCATGAAGTCCACCAGCAGGTGGATGGATGGATGAGCAGTTTGCTATGCATATGCATACAGTTGACTATTATGTAGCCCTATAAGGAAATCTTGTCACATGTTTGTGGCTCAACCTTTGAGGACATGATATTAAGCGAAATGGACTAGTCACATGAAGGCAAATGCAGTATTGTGGGGAGTCAAACAAGTGCAGTCGGGCTTTTTGAGCAAGTGCCTTTAACTGCTGAACCCTCTCTCCAGCCCTATGATTTTTTTTTTTTTGCTTGCGTGCATGTGTGCGCCCGCCCATGTGTGTGTATGTATGTGTGTAGTGTGTTGTGTATGTGATGTTTGCACATGTGTGTGTGCAAGTGGCCAGAGGTGTCCTCTGTCCCTCATATTGATGCGGGATTTGGGGGTTCAGGAGGGTTCTCCCAAACTTACAATTTTGGGTCCTTACCCTATTTCAACAAAGAATTGATAAAAATGAATTCAAGAAAGAAAAATTAGGAATCATTGAGTTTAGGGAAAAATCATAAATTGTGGGGTTTAAGGGAAATTGGGGTCTAGGAAGAGGCTGGAGCAGAACCACAAGCATGTGGATGGTAGCACTTAGGAGCTTGTGTAGGGAGATTTAGAAGAACCACACTTGTGTGGAGGACACAGCATCTTCCCTGAATACAGTTAAGGGAGCAAGTGGTGATGGCTTAAGGAAGACTAGTAGGGAGAAAGTACCGAAACAGAGACCAGGACATTCAGATGAGAAATGAGAAATGGATAGTAAAGAGAGTTACACCCATGGTTACCTGTAGTTTAATGAAATCCCACACATAGCAGGCCCAGACTTCAGAGGAAATATCCATATGATAGATCTAGAGTGTAAAGAAAATACACACATGATAGACTTGGAGGTTAGAGAAAAATCATACATGTAATCAAAGTGAGAGGTTACTTGAAAACATAAAACTGACAGAAGGCAAGCAGAAAACTACTCAGGCCATGAAATAATGCTCTCCCCTACCCAGATGGATAGGAGAGAACCAGACTTGCATGGATCCAGGCAGAGATCAGCACAGACAAACCTTTATATTCTATTGAAAATGTCTTCTTTCGTCAGATTCAGGTATGTAAGGGGAGGACCTAATTGGTTTGTAGCCATCCCACCTAGGTAGTGTGCTAGACTGTGGTTTAATGTTTTGTACTATGGATTCCCTATGTTGGTAGGTACACCTGCAGGCTTGATTTGCTCCCTAGAAGCATTTTATAGTTGGTCTTGTTTGTATATTCTACCAGGAACATAATGCTTAGACATTAACAATTGCTGATCATACCATGTTAGTACCATGCTTTCTGTTACTAGCAGAAACTTCTCTATCTAACCATTTGCTTATGTTGGGAGGATATGCAGGAAAAGTCCCTTACTGCTTTCAGAACAGTAATCTGATTCCCTGTGGTGTTTCAAATGGGCATGGTGGCACATGCCTTTAATCCCATGAGTTCAAGGCCATGGTGAATTCCAGGTCAGCCTAGGCTAGAGTGAGACCCTACCTCAAAAAAACAAAACAAAAAAGTGGCCCATGAGGTATTTTCTCCCTACTGTTGTCACAAACTAATGAGCTTTTGTTTGAGGGGTTCTTACTTAGCAAGGCAGTCAAGAGGGAAATCTGTCAAAGGACATAGGGCAGTTTGACTTCATATCATAAGACTTCATATCAGTACCAGTGGCAACCCCTGTCCCCATTCCCTATGTACGCCCTGTGCGAATTACTATCACAGTGCCCTGTCACTGGGAGGTTTTCCTCATGCTTCCTGAATTCCCTCTCCCTATTTTCTCTTTTCCTATTTTTTTTTTTCTTTCAGGATAGGGTCTCACTCTAGCCTGGGTTGACCTAGAACTCTCTCTAGTCCCAGACTTGCCTCAAATTCTGTTTCTCAAGTGCTGGGATTAAAGGCGTGTACCAGCATGTCTATTTGCTTGCTTTTCTCAAAGAAAAAGATTTTATTTTAGAGAGAGAAAGAGGCAGAGTGAGTATGGGCACATCAGGGCCTCCTGCCACTGCAAATGAAATCCAGATGCATGTGTCACTTTGTGCATCTGGCTTTACATGGGTACTGGGGAATTGAACCTGGGCCATCTTGCTTTGCAAGCAAGAGCTTTTAAAACTGTTGAGCCATCTCTCCATCTTTGTTATTGATTCTTTATATTTCCTGTGATTACAGATTGCTACCGAAGGAACCGCTGAGCTAGAGCCAGCCCCTTCCTGTGATTACAGATACTTCCCAGTTAATTAGCAGTTTAGTAAGTGATGTTGCATAAAACTCCTTCAGGAAAATGGTTGAGGTCCTTTGAGTACTACAGAGATCATCAGGTTAGGATCCTGTTTCTGAGGGGTCTGAGGCACAGCCTTGATAATTCAACTTGTACAGTTTGGGGGCATAGTCTTTGAGATTAGAGAGGGTACATACTTGGTGAAAGCAGGAAAGGAGCTGGGAAGGAGTTGGCACTTGGATGCCAACACAGAAAGGCATGTAGGGGATAACTGAAGTGCAGAAGGGTATCCAAGGTAAAGGAGGCAGCGAGAAACAAATGCAGAGCCCTGGAGTTAGAGAGGAATAGCCTGAATCTGCCATGAGAGGGCATCACCATGACATGGACAAACTGGGCCTGTACTTGATAACTGAGAAGGAACTAGAAAACCAAAGTTAGCAGGGGCAGCAGACAGAAGGAGCTGGCTAGAGGCTGCACTGTAGGCCATGAGAAAGAGTCTGGTACCAGGTGATATCATAGTGACTCTGCTCTGTCCATGCATGTTTGGATAGATGGTGATGCCACTCCTTAAGATAGGAGCCACCAGGGAGGACGGAGTTGGTGAGGTGCTGGCTTTAGGTAGGGATAAGGAGATTGGGTCTGTCTGGGCCTTCATTGAGGGCCTGCCAGCTCTGTATCGGCTATCCTTTCCCAGGTGTGCTGTCAGGAATTGGTAAAAGGGCAGGATCGAGGATAGGGTGGTGCTAGAAGATAGAGAATTGCTCATGTAGAAGAATTCACAGGAACCCCTCAATGGCTCCACTGGAGAATCCTCCACTGTCCACTGTTTGAGTTTGATTGCCTCTCAGTAGTGATCAAGGTCAGGGCTTCATACCTTTGAGTTGGCCACAGTGTGCCCTGCAGGTTGTCATTCTACTTCAGGTCACCCAGCCTGGTCAAGGAAAGCTTGTATTCACAGCACCCACCTACCAGGCTATAGTTGCTAAAGACTTGTCAGTGGCTGAAGCTTTATTCCATGATAGCCTCCAGGGTGTCCTTTCATGGGAGGAGATTGGGATGATGGGTCAGAGACCCTTCAATTGGCCTTGACTCTGCCTGGTGGCTGATCTCTGCCCTCATGTAACCTCTAGGAGCTAGGAAGTAATAGGACTAGTAGGATGTGCTGATTCACTGGGGCTGGGAAAGGGGAGGTCCCTGTTCCCACCTCCCCTTTGCCACTGGTTGGCAAATGGCTTAAGTTCAAGGTCCCCCTGGAAGTCTCTGCTGCGCAATTGTCTTATGACCTGCTGTTTCTCTTGACAGCAGGCTGGCCTTCAGGTGGCTCCGCTCTCTCTCCCCCCTCTTTTATTTTTATTAACTCTTTTTAAAAATATCTTTATTCTTAAAAAACCAAAAAAGTAATAAAAATATCTTCATTTATTAGAGAGAGACAGACACATAGAATGAGTATGCCTGGGCTCTTGCCACTGCAAACAAATTCCAGATATATGTACTACTTGTGCATCTGGCTTTAAATGGGCATTGGAGAATTGAACTCAAACCATTAGGCATTGCAAGCAAGCGACTTTCAACTGCTAAACCTTCTCTCCAGTCCCCACTTTACTAACTCTTAGGCTTGGTAGGGGAGGGGGACTTTGGTGCTCTGTACTCTTGCAGAGTGTGGAACTATGGCAGTGGGCATGGGGGGGGGGCTGGAGGAACATGACGAAGAGCTACAGGTGACTAACCCACAGGCATTTCTAAAAATATTTTATTTATTTGAGAGAGAGAGACACAGAGAGAGAGAGAGAATGGGCACGACAGGGCCTCCAGCCACTGCAAATGAACTCCAGACACATGCGCCCTCTTGTGCATCTGGCTTAATATGGGCACTGGGGAATTGAACTAGGGTCCTTCTGCATTGCAAACGCCTTAACAGCTAAGCCATCTCTTCAGCCCACCCACAGACATTTGCAGAACCTTGGGGGCTGGAAGCCCATGGTGGCTTCTGTGACTGCACCCTTGTAGATGTTTGGGAGATAATCACATGTACCGAGTGTGGGTGACCAGAGTTGGGCTTGCTGAGGGCATTTCCAGGACCCGTTATAGATCTGAAGGTAAACCTCAAGAGCTGGTTCTGGAGAGTGATCAGGAAGTGGGACAAAGACTAATTCTTTTTTTTTTTTTTAATATTTTATTTATTCATTTTCAAGCAGAGAGAGAGAGAGAGAGAGCGCAGCACCAGGGCCACCACCTTGTGGGTCTGGCTTATGTGGGTCCTGGGGAATTGAACCCGGAGCCTTAGGCACTGGAGGCAAGTGCCTTAACCGCTGAGCCAACTCTCCAACCCTGACAAAGACTAATTCTAACAAATGACAGCCTATGGCAAGGCTGCTTCTAGAGAGGCATTGAAATGCCCTTGGGGTTACACTCTAGAGTCTGACTCAGTGAGTCTGGAGGGGAGCCTGAGACTGAGCCTTTCTGATGGGTTCTGGGGATGCTGGTACTGTGCACTTTTCCTACCCTGTGCCAGCCGATTCACAGAACCCAGTCGGGCATGTTGGGACGCCAACACTGTATGTGGCTCTCATGAGGGTGCCACGGTGTTCATTTTTCCTGACAGATGAGGAAACTGAGGCTATTCACTAGATAGCGATAGGTGGCAAAGAGGGGTAGTCCTTGGGTAGTAAAGAGGCCAGGTAGTAGGTGTGGGATAGAAGCACGCTAGAGAGGCTTAGTGAAAGTGACAGGAATTGAACTTGATAGCTTGCTGGCTGTGGAGAGAAGACCAGACTCTTCCCTTAGACAAACTCTTGCTAATTCTGGGTATGGGTTTTAAGCACTGTTGGGCTATACTCTTGGAGACAGTGTAGGCTTCAAACCTGCTGATGCTTTACTGCTCTCTCCCAGCTCATCACACAGACTTTTCAGCATCACAATCAGCTGGCACAGAAAGTCCGGCGAGAGAAGCGAGCTCGGCAGGAGACAGAGCGGCAGGAGAAGGCAGAGCGGGCAGCCAGGCTGGCAAAGGAGGCAAAGGCAGAGACCCCTGGGCCCCAGATCAAGGAGCTGACTGACGAGGAGGCAGAGAGGCTGCAGCTGGAGATTGACCAGGTGAGGCTGGGCTCCTTTCTCAAGCCTCCAGTTGGCTCTGGGAAGTAGGAATGTGTTGCCGACTGTGTGCCTTTTCCCACAGAAAAAAGATGCAGAGAATCATGAGCCCCAGCTCAAGAATGGCAGCCTTGGCTCACCAGGGAAGCAGGTAAGATGGACTAGCTAGGGGTCCGGGCACTTGCCCTCTCCTGTCTCTAGAATGCCCTTCCTAACCAGGCTGCTGTGGCCTGGTACACCTTTAATCCCAGCACTCAGGAGGCCAAGGTAGGGAGATTGCCATGAGTCTGAGGCCAGCCTGGGACTACAGAATAATGCCAGGTCAACCTGTGCTAGAGCGAGACTCTACCTCAAAAATTAAAAAAAAAAAAAAAAAAGAAAAGCCGGGTGCGGTGGTGCACGCCTTTAATCCCAGCACTCGGGAGGCAGAGGTAGGAGGATTGATTGCCATGAGTTCAAGGCCACCCTGAGACTACATAGTGAATTCCAGGTTAGCCTGGACTAGAGCGAGACCCTACCTTGAAAAACCAGAGAGAGAGAGAGAGAGAGAGAGAGAGAGAGAGAAGGAAAAAAACAATGCCCTTCCTCTCCCTCTCCTGCCTTCAGCTGTGGGGATCCTCCTATATATACTTCAGGGTCTGCCTCCTAGAAACATGGAAAAAAGAAACAACCACTATGGTGACACATATCTCAGCACTTGGGAGGCTGAGTCAGAAGGATAGATGTGTGCTACATGATAAGACCCTGTCTCAAAAGAAATTAAAGGGGGAAAAAATCTTATTGGCCTTAAGCCTGGGAACAGGTGCTAAGCCAGAAAAGGCAATGTCTGTATAGGGCACCATACAGGTAGAGCCCAGCCAGGGCCTTTGTTACATGGTGTGGCAGTGTGAGCCATTGGGGCAGAGATCAGAACCTGGTTTTACCTTAGTTCCCAATACGCCTTTGTGTGTGTGAGGGTCTGTAGTGCCTGGTGGGAGCCCAGTCTGTCAGGTAAGTAGCTGAGCACCCTTGAATTTGAGCAGGATGTTGAGGAGGAAGAGGAAGAGGAAGATGAGAAGGACAAAGGGAAGCTGAAGCCCAACCTAGGCAATGGGGCTGACCTGCCCAACTACCGCTGGACCCAGACTCTGTCAGAGCTGGACCTGGCAGTGCCCTTCCGTGTCAATTTCCGGCTGAAAGGGAAGGACGTGGTGGTAGATATCCAGCGGCGGCACCTTCGGGTGGGGCTCAAGGGACAGCCAGCGATCATTGATGGGGAGCTGTACAACGAAGTGAAGGTGGAGGAGAGTTCATGGCTCATTGAGGACGGCAAGGTGGTGACAGTGCATCTGGAGAAGGTGGGTGTTGAGGGAGAGGAGGGAAGGGACCTGGTGACTCCTGTTAGGCCATGCTGAAGGCCTTGTGGACATAACCTTTCTCCTCACAAGACACTACCCTCCTGGTTTTGGAGTCAGGAAAGAGCTGTGATTTGTTCATGCTTCTTCCTCTAGGGAGTTGGGCAGAGTCAGGGTTGAGCAGTCTTCTATGCCAAACCTTTCTTCCCACCAGGTGTGCACCTGTGTTTAATTCCACAGGCACTGTTCTAGGGGCTGGAGAGAACAGTGAACAAAATGTAGAACAATTGTGCCCCCAGGAAACCCCACATTATCTACTGCACTGCACTACCCTCCTAGGAAGGGGGCACACACCAGTAAATAAAGGTGCTGTCTGGGGAGGACAATTTCCCCTGGCACAGAAGGCCTGGCCCAGCTCACCTGGCTACCCTTGGCTGGTACTCACTTTCCCCTCTGCTCTTGTGCTGGACTGTTGTTCTTCCTTGCTTTATTTTCCTAATGCTTTACTGCTGGTGTCTCAAGGCTTAGCCCCACTGTCACTTGCTTGTCTCCCTGCACCCCTGGGTGACTATCTCTGCTGTGATTTTTTTCTTTCCTGTATATATCATGTTGATCTCCCATATCTGCTGGGAGGGCAGAGATCTGGTCCCAGCACAGGCCTGCAGGGGCCTCAGGTACAAGATGTGATGTGTATGGAGAGTTTGGTTCTGCACAGTGAGCCCCTCCCTTCCTCCTTTAGATCAATAAGATGGAGTGGTGGAACCGCTTGGTATCCAGTGACCCTGAGATCAATACCAAGAAGATCAATCCTGAGAACTCCAAGGTGAGCCTTGGCTGGTTGGGGAAGCTTGGATGGTGGTGAAGGAGGGGGCACAAGGTAATCCCAGAGCTTCATCCATACCTGTCCCCAGCTGTCAGACCTGGACAGTGAGACCCGCAGCATGGTGGAAAAAATGATGTATGATCAGAGACAGAAGTCGATGGGTCTGCCCACCTCTGACGAGCAGAAGAAACAGGAGATTCTGAAGAAGTAAGTACTTCAGGGATGGGAGTGTGGGTGGGTGAGTGCTGAGGGGTTAGACCTGGGTGACAGCGACAGTACTAGGTCACTGAGCAGTGCAGTACTGCCCTGCCCCTTTCCAACCTGCACCAGCCAAGTTTATGACTTTATGGCCTTGACTACCTACCTTAATCACTTGCTGAGGTCACCTGGAGGGCAAGGCCACCTCAGGGTAGGAAGCAAGAGGTAACAGATGGTCATTGCCCCTACAGGAAAACAGTACCAATGTTGACACTGTTTTCAGCCTGAGGCATTCAAATGGGCCTCAGACATCTGGGGCCCCACCCAGCTTAGCTCCAGATTTCTCTGGGTCCTAAAGAAGTTTGACCTGGTGTCGGGCTGAGAGAACCAAGTCAAGGATGACAGCTGCTTCACTTTCTTCTCTTTTCAGGTTCATGGATCAGCATCCTGAGATGGATTTCTCCAAAGCCAAATTCAACTAGCTCCTGTGCTTGCCTTTGTGAACTCTTGGACCTGGGCCCTCAGCCATTTACTTCTTTTCCCACCCTTCCCTGGGAGCCTCTGGGTTGGGCGGGCACAGGACTGGTCCTGGCATGCCTGGTCCCAGGGCATCCTGGGAGAAGGGCTAGGCCTTGGGGGTCTTGTCCTCCCTATCTGGCTTACTGTTACACATTAAAGCTATTTACCCAGCTCCACCTGTACCTTTCCTCCCTGTTCCTTCCCTGGGGGACAAACCTCTTCACTGTGGCTGAAGTTAAGGTTTTGGCTTGTAGCCCAGACTCTAGCATGTGACCTAGGGCAAGCCCTTGCCCCTCCCTCGTCCTCAATTTCTCATTGCTTACAAGCAGGTTTAGGACAAAGCTTTAAGTAGGTATGACTCTGAGAAAAGTTGATTTTTTTTTTTTAAATTTATTTGAAGCAGGGTCTCACTATCTGACTTGGAACTCATTCATATTACCTCAGCCTTCCAAGTGCTGGTATTAAAAGTGTGTACCACAGCTTGGCATGGTGGTTTATGCCTTTAATCCCAGCACTTGGGGGGCAGAGATAGGAGGAGATAGCCTGGGACTACAGTTCCAGGTCAGTCTGGGCTAGAGGGAGACCCTAAATTGAGGGGGAGGAAAAAAAAACATGCTGTCTAGCAAAGGTGAGTTTTTCTGACTGTATGGATCAGAACACTTGTCAGACTCTCAAAGGGGCTTATAACCCAGAAAGGATTAACATCAATTGGATTTATTGATTTGGTTTTCAGACCCACCCCCATTTCTAGAATCAGGTGGGGTTTTGTTTTTTATTTTTGAGGTAGGCTGACCTGGAATTAGTCTTAGGGTGGCCTCAAACTCACTGTGATTAAAGGTGTGAGCCACCACATTGGCTTAAAATAGGTGTTTAAATTAGATTGCTTCCCAGGGGCAGAAGGGTAACAAGGCTTGGATGATACTTTCTAGCCCTGGGGAGGGAGGCAGGACATCACAGGCCTCAGATCTGGCTGGGAGGACAGGGTAAAGTTCAGTGGGAGCCCACTATTTGTCTTTGAACTGGATCTCTGCAGGTTAGGCTTCCTCAGAGCCAGCCCCATGAGCTGGCCAGGCACTTCTCAAATCCGGCTCCTATAGCCTGCAATGGCCTGCTTCAACCAGAGTGTAGAGGTCATTTATTGCAGGGGCCTCAGAAGTTCAGGTAGTAAGTACCTAAGTTTGTTCCAGGAATTCAAATCCTTCACAAAGCTGTTTAGAATAGGGCTAAGATCTTTTTACTAAGGGGTCTAGTACCTTGTCTTTTTCTTCTTCCCCCCTAACAGACAGGGTATTGGTATGTATCTCTGGCTTGTGTGCCTGGAACTTGAGGTGATCCCTGCCCTTTGCCTCCAAAGTGCTGAGAAGCCACACCTTTTTTTTTCCCCCCTCTTGCTGTGCTGGGGATGAAATCTAGGGCCTCACTTAGACTAGGCACTGTTCTACCAATGAACCACACCCCTCAGTCTGGTCTTTTCATTCCTGTGGAGGCCTTAGTGTGGATAAGATAGCAGCACCTAAGAAAGGGACCATTGGTCACAGCCCCAGGGGAACAGCCTTGGGTCTAATAGATAAAGGGGCATCCCTTAAAGGTACTTGCCTGCAAAGCTTGACAGCCTGGCTTTGATTCCCAGTACTCCATAAAGCCAGATGCACAATATGGTGCATGATGTGGCAAGTAGTGTGTACTGTAAGTGAAGAAAGGGCTTAGGAAAGAATTATGCTTCTTTAGATTGCAATCACTAGAGAAAGGCTAGTGGGCTTGCCTGGTCTCCATTTTTATTAACAGAAGAGAGAATGAGTGCACCAGGGCCTCTAGCCACTGCAAACTAACTCCAAATGCATGCATTAGTTTGTGCATCTGGCTTTATGTGGGTATTGGGGAATTGAACCCAGGTTGTTAGATTTTGCAGGCAAGTACCTTAATAGCTGAGCCATCTCTCCAGCCCTCTTTGGATAAGGTCTTCCCACACTGCAGGCTGGCCTGGCACTGTCAGTCCTTTTGCCTCCTGAGTGTCAGGATTGTGGTGGTGTACCACCATGCCTGGTTAAGAATTCTTTTTCGGGGCTGGAGATATGGCTCAACGGTTAAAGCACTTGCCTCCAGTGCCTGAGGC
>PVHP010029609.1:0-22260 GCA_004024765.1 Zapus hudsonius
GAGGCATGGCCAGGAGAACCTGGCTGAATACTAGGCTATCCATGGTCCCCTGTCACAAGGACTGATCCAGACGACCCATGGAGGAGGTTATCCAGTGGAGGGGGGAGGGGAGGGCAGTGGGGAATTGGGGATAACAACTCATTGTTTGCCCACTAAATGTTGTAACTCATTATGGACAATAAATTAAAAAAAAAAAAAGCCAAAAATCCACTTCTACCATGACTGTTAAGAGGACCTTGGCAGATAATATCTCAAGGGACCAAGTACTGGTAAACCCAATTAGATAATTATTAAAAATGTATGAATACATATTTTTCTTCTCTTATTTATGCAGAGTAAAACACTATGTATATTACTGTTAGTACTATTAAAGATATTTCCCAGTTATAGTACAAATTAATAATGGATCAAAAGCCTAAATGTAAGATCAAAAACTACACATAGAGAGGCTGGACAGATGGCTAAGTGGTTAAGATACTTGCCTGGAAAGCAGGACCTGAGTTCAATTCCCCAGTACACACATAAAGCCAGATGCACAAGATGGTGCATGAGCCTGGAGTTCATTTGCAGTGGCTAGAGGCCCTGGCACACCCATCCTCTCTGCCTCCCCCTCTCTCCCTCTAAAATAAATAGATAAAAATTTAAAAATTACACATAAAACTCTTAGAAGTATATGGGTAAATCTCAATGATCTAAGATTTGGCAATGGAATCTTCTAACACAAAAGCAGAAGCAACAAAACACACTACACATAACTAAAATTTAAAAAAAAAAGCTTTTAGAGCCTGGAGTGTAGCACAGTGGTAGAGAATGCATGCTTAGTTTAAGAGTGGACCTGGGCTAGAATGAAACCCTGTCTAGAAAAAATACCTATAAACAAAAAAAGTGGACACTAGGTTCAATCTTCAACACTAAAAAAGCACAAATTGTTAATAAAAAATTTTGTGGTTTAAAGTACTAACGTCAGTGAAGCAACTCTCAAAATGGAGAGGGCCATTACAAATAATGTATCTCATTAAGGACTTGCATTTAGAATATACAAAATATTAGTGGAATTCAGTTAATAGATGACTCAAGTAAAGAATGAACAAAGACTCTGGTGAGGTATTTCTCTAAAAATACATAAATGGCTAATAAGCACATGAAGAGATGCTCAACATTATTAGCCACAAGGGAAATGACAATCAAAACCACAGTTTAACACCATTTCACATCCCTTAGAATGGTTATCATGAAGGCAGAAAAGAACAAGTATTAATAAGGATGGGAGCAAATTGGAAGGAACTCTTTTGTGTTGTAAGAATGTGAAATTGAGCACCTACTATGGAAAACAAGATGGTGAATCCTCAAAAAGTTAAACAGAATTTATCATATGATCTGGCAAACTCTCCTGAGTATATCTACCCAAAAGAACTTAAACAACTGTCTGCACATCCATGTTCATTACTCACAGTAGCCAAAAGGTAGAAGCAACCCAAAAATCCACAGGCAGATGAGTGAGTTAACAAAATGTAGTATGTGCAAATAATAAACTTAATATTTTTTAAAATAGTTGAGAGAGGGGGGAGAGAATGGAAACATGGGGGCTTCTTGCTGCAGCAGACAAACGTCACTTTGTACAACTGGCTTTCCGTGGGTACTGGGGTTATTTAGCTTTTGAAAGGAGAGAGATTTTGTTACATTAGGACATGGATGAACCTTGAGGACATTATTTTAAGTTAAATAAACCAGTCAGAAAAGGACATAATACTTTATGATTCCATTTACGTGAGGTACCCATAGTCACCAAATGATAAAGTTTGTTTCTAAGTAGAATGGTGGTGGTTTATTTAGGGCCAGCTTTCTCTTAACATTGTTTTGTACCCATAAACTTATTGCTCCCACATTATTATTCTTGGCTTTGCCTAGCCACATGATCTATTTTTTTTAAACAATGCAGTTTTACCTAATATTTATGTGGTTTAACTTTCTTTTTGAGAGAGAGAGAGAGAGAGAGAGAGAGAGAGAGAGAGAGAGAGAGAGAGAGAGAATGAATGAGAATGGGCATGTTGGGGCCTCCTGCAAACAGACTAGGTGCATGTGTCACTTCATGCATCTAGCCTATGTGGGTACTGGCAGGCAGGCTTTGTAAACATGAGCCTTTAGCCTCAGGGCTATCTCACCAGTCCTACTGTATTTTTTTTACTTATTTGTGTGTGTGCATGTGCACATATACAGGCGTGTCCAGGTCTCTTGCCACTGCAAACAGAATGCCAGACATTAGCATCATTTTTTGCATTAGGCTTTATGTGGGTGACTGAGGAAATGAACCTGGGCCAGCAGGCTTTTCAAGCACACGCCTTTAACAATTAAGCCATCTCCCTAGCCCCTTCCTATTTTTTTAAAAGGTACATTTCAAGTCAAAATAATCCTCTGCAATACAATTCCTAACATGGTATTCCTTTCAGAATTTGTGCTGGTTCTAAAGAATATGCAACAATAAAGAAACCAGTACCAAGAAGATGACATCAAAATTGTGCAGTGCTATACAACTTACTGGTTATTCTCTGGAAAAAAAGACTGTACAAATAAACCACCCTTTCAGGTAGAAATTTAAGTGTCTTTCCAATTTAATAAAGAAATAACTAAGTATGCAATTAATAGTCCCATTCCAATCATCTTATTACAACTTCCATGTTTGTATTAAAAAGACTTAGCTGACTCAAGCTTGCTGATTCTGGTTCTACATTAACAAAATTTTTAAATTACTTTCTATTTTAATGTTGTTCAAATACATGCAGAAATGAAATTAGGATTGAACTCATGTTTATTTCTCCTATACCTATAAAAACCAAAACAAATATTAACTAAATACAAAGCTATAGATATTAATATAACATAACAGATGGCAGAGTGGATCTGACTGCTAAGACATGGACTCCTTTTAGTTCTGTGTGACTGTACTGCTTCTATCATATGCCATGTGGGAAACTTAGTTCTAATTCAATTACTATACCACTCTATATACATGGTGTCCTATGACATCTTATGTCCTTAGCACCAACACATCATTCATGTGTTAACCCTCCTCTATTAGTCTCATTATCCCAAAAATCAAATGGACGAAAACAGCCTTGCTTTTAAAAAGGCAAAATGTTTTTTGAGTACACCAACAGAAATACACAGAAAGCTAGAACTTGTATGTGTATTAATGGCATCATACAACATGAAGCATTCCGTGACTGGTTTCTTCCATTTCAGAATTTAAAAAAATTATTTATTTCAAAGCAGAGATAGATAGAAGAGAGACAGACAGAGAGGATGAGCATACCAGGGCCTCTAGGCACTGCAAACAGACTCCAGATGCATGCACTACCTTGTGCACCTGGCTTACGTGGGTACTGTTAGGTGTTGCAGGCAAGCACCTTAACTGCTGAGCCATCACTCTAGCCCAGGATGGTTTTTTTTGAAAGTTAAAGTTATAGCATGTGTATTTCTTTTCATTGCTAATATTCTATTGTATGGTATATATCTCATATGTATATTATTACTTGAAGACACTTGTGTTGTTTTATAGTTTTATAAACATGAATTCCATTAAGATTTAAAAGAAAAAAAGTTTCTTTAGGCCACAGAAAATAGAAGGGAAACAGGCAAGGAGCTGAGGCGGGCCAAGCTTGGTGAGTGCATTCCCAGGGCGGGGGCCCTCACATCCCAGGAGGGGACCTACCCATTGGAGTTCCCAATGGGAATTCCCCCAGGCCAAGGAACTCCAATGGGTAGGTCTCCTCCTGGTGGGGGTTCAATTCCCAAGCCACCCAAGTAAGACAGATGCAAAAGGTGGCGCAGGCATCGGGCATTCATTTGCATAGGCAAGAGGTCCTGGCACACCCACACACAAATATACACGTGTGCAAATAAATAAACATTAAAAAATTAAAGTCTTTGTACAATTAATCCTAAAGAATCAAAAACTCAAATTAACACCCAAAGGGATAATAATACTCAAAACAGAAAAATCTAAAGTGGAAGCTCTAGGTTACCTAAGAATACAATGTTCAAGCACAACTGAAAAAACATTAAAAATGTCTATGTTGGGGCTGGAGAGATGGTTAAGCAGTTAAGGAGCTTGCCTGTAAAGCCTAACAACCTGGGTTCAATTTCCCAATACACACAAAGGCAGATGCACAAACTGGTGCATGCATGTGGAATCCGTTTGCAGAAGTTAGAGGCTCAGTGGTAGAGTACCTGTCTATAATATGTGAGATCCTAGTACCAAAAAACAAAATTTAAAAATTATAAAATTATAGTATATAAGCTATTGTAAAGATAGCACTAAGGGGGGAGGAGAGTGGGCTATTCAAAGGCACGTTTCCTGGGATTCCCAGCTTCTCTGAGATGCTACTGCAAGTGGTCAAGCTATGAGTGGTAGCTCATGGTTTCCCTAGCACTTGGGAGGTTGTTAGGAGGAACACTATGAGTTCCAGGCCAGTATGAACTAGAGTGAGTTCTAGTCTGGCATAGAGTGAGATTCTGCCTCAACAGACGGACAGATTTATCCAGCTGTATTTTTAGAAATCTACAAGAATTATAAAACATCACAACTCTTCTCACCAAATTTTGGGGAAAAGTTTATTTTTTTCCATAAAAATATTTACACCGACATGGATTTGTTATTTTTAAGTGCATGTACACATAATAATTTTTACAGATCTCAAATATCTAATATAGTATTAATAAAACCACACATACAAAGGTAATTTGTGGTTCTTTCTTGTTCTTGAGATCATGAAATCTGAGAATGTGGAGCTAAGAAATACAATAAAAAATTCTTTTGATGGTTTTCTTAAAATAATGAAAAGGATTTCTCTGAAACCATCTGTGTCAGATCCAAAAATTAAAAAAAAATCACTGTCATTATATTTACCTGAGCACATTCATCTTCAATTCATAAGAATATTTTCTCCCTAAGTATTGTGTATTTTACTTTTTTTTGAGACAGGGTCTCATTCTACCCCAGGGTGACCTGGCATTCACTCGGTAGTACCAGGCTGGCCTCAAACTCACATTAAAGGCATGCGCCACAATGCCCAGCCAAAGTATTCTTTTTCCTGGCAGGCTACAATCACTTCTGGCTTCTATATGGGTGCCAGGGATCCAAATTCATGTTCTTATGTGCCATTTCCCCACCCCTAGAGATATCTTCAGAAAGGAGCTAAAAAGATGTCTCAGTGGTTAGGAGTGCTTCCCGTGCAAGCATGAGGGTCCAAGAAAGCCTGAGAGCCTGCTTAAGTTCAATTCCCAAGACCCACATAAACAACTGGGCATGTCCACACAAGTCTGTAACCCCAGTTCCATGTAGTGTGAGACCTGAGAAATCGCTGTGCCTCATGGGAAGGGGGGGGGACTAGGGAGATGGTTCAGTGGTTACAGGTGCTTGCTTGCACAGGCTGATAGCCTGGGTTCAATTCCCTAATACAAGTCAGATGCACAAAGTAGCACATGCATCTGGAGTTCCTCTGCAGCAGCAAGAGGCCCCAGTGCACCCATACACATACTCTCTTAAAGAAATAGTTTATTTTAAAACAGTAAAGTTCTGAGATCACTAGAAGATCTGGCTCAAGAAAGAAGGAGTGGAAGAATGGCAGACCATCCAGCTACCAGATAGCAGGCAAACACATGGAATGTCACATGGGCACATATACCCCCCATGTCGAACATAAAACACACACACACACACACACACACACACACACACACACACACACACACTACAGAAAGAAAACCCAGAAACTAATGTCTTTCACTTAAACTTCAAGGCCCATCTTTAATTACTCTAAAACTAAAATTAAAGTGCCCTAACATGGGATTCAAGTGTCCCTTGTGATCTTGGCCTCAAACCACCTTCTAGTAGTCATCTGCCATAACTTCCCCCTCCATACCTCCAGTGTTCCTTCAACACTCCACTTGTTTTTTCTCTAAGATTACTATTATCAGCCAGGCATGGTGGCACACACCTTTAACCCCAGCACTTGGGAGACAGAGGTAGGAAGACTGCTGTGAATACAAGGCCACCCTGAGACTCCATAGTGAATTCCAGGTCAACCTGGGCTAGAGTGAGACCCTACTCGAAAAACAAAAACAAAATTAAACAACAACAACAAAAGAAGCCTATTTCTTCACTTTACCATTGTACAATTTAAAAACGGTTCTCAATTTTGTCCCTTGAGCACATCTGGCAATGCATGAAGCAATTTTTAACTGTCACAACTGGTGGGTAATACCTGAATAGTTTCAGTAGGGATGAGATACCACAGGAATTATCTGAAAAAAAAAATAGTAATTGTTCCCTCTGCCTGAAAGTTTTTGCTTTAATTCACAGGGCCACCAAAATAGCACACCTCTAAAGACCAGCAAATCTCACTGAACGATTTCTTCGTCTTCGTCTCTTTTACCACTACATTTTTTATATTTTGTGGTATTTTTGGTGCTGGGGAGTGAACCTGGAGCTTCATGCTCAGTATATACTAAGCATATTATTAGTAAGCTATACTCAAGCACTTCACACCAAATAAAGCTGTTCTAACATTGTATAACTGACCCAACAATTTAGAGCCTTTAAAGTAGAGATTAATGTTATACCCCCACCCCTAAAATGATGTTAAGTGAATGGAATTCAATTCGATCATAGTAAGCCAGAATCACCCAGTGCAAGTTTGATGTTTTTATAATTTCATCAAGGTCAAATACTTGCTCACTAGTTAGTATAAATTATAACTGTAACCCAAACGTTTTGACTGAGATTAGAGCACTTTTCTACCCAGTACTATCCTTTCCTTAATCTAAGGGAAGTGCTTTTTACCCACAAGAGATATCCAGATGTTCAGAGCACATCAATCAAACCTCAGGTACTTTCCCAGAGACACCTTTTCAGGAAGTTTTTGAATAAAAGCAAAGAAACAAAAAGTAGTAGATAGTATGAAGGACAAAACAGAAGCATAGGGAAAACAAAAGATAGCTATGTCAAGAGTAAATATTGACCAATTCAAATAGAGAGAGAGGGAAAATAACTCATGACAGTGGCAAGTGAGAGACAATGAAGGCTAGACATAAAGCCACTAGAATATGCAAGGCTACCACATTTGGCAGCATACACGGTACATTCTAGCACTCGGATCAAGGATCACTCCAAGTATGAGGCACAGTGAGATCCTGTATCAGAAGGAAGAAGGGAGCACAAGAAAGGGTAGAGCACCATTATGGATCATTTGATGAGTTTGGAGCTAAGAAATGACCTCTTAAATGTTGGTTCGAAATGCCTAAATGAGTTTGTTCTCATGGAGCTAGCACAGAAGTGCCTTGAGCAGTATTTGAGGAGAGCCAGCAGGAAGAGATTGAGCAAACTAAAGCAATTGTCAGCTCTTTCATATCTCTTTAATTATCATCCGGGTGGGAGGGGAATCCTGTCAGTAAAAGGAGAAATGATAGGAAGATTTTTTTTGTTCTCCATTCAGCTACATAGCCACAAGCTGGGGGGGAGGGAGGGAGGGAAGGAAGGAAGGAAGGAAGGACAGGGAGAAAGGAGGAAAAAAAAACAGATGGGCATTAATGGTGCAAGGCTGTACTCCCAGCACCCAGGAGGTATAGAAAGGAGGAATTCAAGCCTAGCCTGAGTTACAGGAGATCCTGCCTCCAAAAAAACAAAACAAATACAAACCTTCCTCAAGTGTTCTTTCTCTGGGATTAAAGGAGTGGACCACCACAACGGTCTTGAGAAAACAATACTTTAAGAATAATAACTGGAATACTGGGTGTAATAACAATAATAAAATAATTCTTCGAAGCCTAGAGCCTTTTAGTATGCATGTGAACCACACTGTAAAACAATAGCCACTGAACATGAAAAGCAACAGATGCATAAAATAGGGCCAAGCAACAATTAAATTACACTCATGACATAACTGACCTTAGCAAACAAAATTGTGCAAGTAGAAAAGTAACGGGAGTATATGGAAAATTGGGAGTGTTAAGTGAATGGGGGTAGTAAAATAGTGGGAAATCATGTTAGAAAGTTACATTAAAATCAACTTCATGAGTTGTGAGCAATATTTACAAAAGCAGAATCTAAAACAGAAGACAGAAGAGTCATGAAAATGACTTAATATAACTTATTATGTAAATCATGTAACTGATTGGAATCTGATTTAACATAATAATCAGAAACTCAGAGAAAAACATTTACCCAAAACTGTTCATCATAATGTAAGGCAAACAAACAGAAAGATAGGGGAAGAGGGTGAAGGAGGGAAGCAATTTAAATAAAAGGTATAAACCAGACTGGGTACCCATAAATAGAAGCATGGATAAAGAAAATATGGTATACACAATGGAGTTTTATTCATCCTTCATGAATAAAATTGTCATATGCAGGAAAATGGATAGAATTGGAAATCACATTAAGCAAAATAATCCAAGCTCAGAAGAAAAACAGCAAACATTTTCTCTCAATAGGCAAAATCTGGATTTAAATAGATGTTTATATAAATATATATGACATGAAAGTAGAAGGACTGAGGGGAGAGGCAGGGGTCTAAAGAATGAAGTGGGAAGAAAGGGTAAAGTAGATAAGGAAGACAATATTTGTATGTTTTCCTCATTGATTATATGGTAAGAAAGGAGAAGGGGTGGCTGAAGGAGAGGTGGAGGACTAGTGAGATGGGGAGCTGTTTTACATGTACAAAAAGTAAAATATGGTCGCTTCTACATGGTGAAATTATCAGAGGTGAGGTTTGTGTTTTGCTTTTATTACCTTAAGCATCTCAATACTTCAAAAACAGAATTAATTTCATAACAAAACTATGAGTACATAGAATACCTTTTGAAAGCTTTCCATCAAACATTAAATTATAGTCTATTTGAAAGTAAACTTTGGCATTCTGAAAATTTATATAAACACTATCCCCAAAACACCAAATTAATGTATTTGACAATGTCCTTTACCAACTAGCTTACACCACTGGAATGCTTTCAAAATGGTGTTCATTGTCTCAAAGACTAACTTCTAAAGTGCTTGTGGGAGCTAATTTTTAAACTCACTTTAACCAGCATGTACGGTAGGAGAGTTCTGTTTTTCTTACCTTTTAGTTCTATTGCCTGGCAATAACCTAATACACAGTACATTGTACTTTAGGAGGATCACCATTAGTTGAGGCCACCCTAAGACTATGTAGTGAATTCCAGGTCAGCCTGGGCTAGAGCAAGACCCTACCTCGGAAAACAAAACAAAGAAACACAATACTCTAGGCCTCCACTCTTGATTTATTGAGTGAAACCCTGAAGGTGGGTGGAGCAATCTTTCGTGTTTTTAAATATTTATTTATTTATCTGAGAGAAAGCAAAAGAAAGGGACAGATAGAGGGAGAGAGAATGGGGCACACCAGGGCCTCTAGCCACTAGAACAGAACTCCAGACGCATGTGCCACCTTGTGCATCTGGCTTTAAGTGGGTACTGGGGAGTCAAACATGAATCCTAAGGCTCTGAAGGTAAAAGCCTTAACAGCTGAGCCATCTCTCCAGCCCTAGCTGGAAGCAATTTGTTTTTTTGGTTTTTCAAGGTAGGGTCTCGCTCTAATCCAGGCTGACCTGGAATTCACTCTGTAGTCTTGGGGTGGCCTCAAACTCACAGCAATCCTCCTACCTCTTCGTCCCAAGTGCTGGGATTAAAGGCGTGCACCACCACGCCAGGCTCGAAGCAATTTTTTAACCAGCCCTCCAGGTTTAAGAACCACTGCACTAAACCAGGAAAAGCAACTTAGGGTCACAAACTAAATTCAGTCTGGTTTTTTCCCCCCCAGCCCACAAGCTATGGCTTTCACATAGAACATTTGCAATCAAATTTACAATAATGTATTATTACTTCCAAACCAAAATTCTGTTTTTTTTTCCACTAGATCTGAATTATTCTTTAATTGTATCCAGTTACATTTCTCTTTCACTATACAAAACTTAATGCTCTTGGGGGCTGGAGAGATGGCTCAGCGGGGTTAAAGCACTTGCCTCCAGTGCCTAAGGCCCCGGGTTCAATTCCCCAGGACCCACATAAGCCTGGCCCTGACACATTCATTCTCTCTCTCTCTCTCTCTCTCTCTCTCTCTCTCTCTCTCTCTCTGCTTGAAAATGAATAAAATATAAAAAAAACAAACAAAAAAAACTTAATGCTCTTGATCTTGTCCACAAAGTCCAAAATATTATCTGCTTCCAGGTGTTAGGAAGACAAACCAAATCTTTCTACATAATATTTTTTGGTTTTTTCGAGGTAGGGTCTCACTCTAGCCCAGGCTGACCTATGTAGTCTATGGGTGGGGGAGTGGAAGGACTACCTATGTAGTCTCAGGGTGGCCTTGAACTCAAGGTGATCCTCCTACCTCTACCTCCCAAGTGCTGGGATTAAAGGTGTGCACCACCACGCCCAGCTTTTTCTACATAATCTTGACCCTGAGACAAAACACTCCAAGGTAGAGTGTGGATTTACTAATAATACATTAACTTCAACAGTCTCTGAGGTAAGACCTAATAAGCAGATCTACTTAAGAATTTCAAATAATTAGTTGAAAAAAAAAAGACCAGAAAAAAGATATATAACCAACCAGAAAACAGATATATAACAACCAAAACTTACAACTCTCAATAGCCACCGGTCAGCAGGAAAAAATGGGCATATAGACAAGAATGAGAGGCTTCCCTTTCTGATTTTTTTTCTCTATTCAGACTGTAGAGGGTGGGATCTAATATCCAAGATAATTAGCTCAAAATCATCTCAAGAAAACAATTTCTTTGAACATGGGGGTCTAACATGTTCAAAGCTTGCAAGACTGGGAAGTTAGGGAAAGGATTAACTGTAAGGTGTCATAAAAAGATGATGCATCTGTATGGAGGTTTAGCTCATGTCATTCAAGCACAGCTTGTTATAGAGGAAGAGGTCAAATTTGGCCACAAGTGAGGCTGGGTAGGGAAACAGACATGTGTTCCTATGTGCCCATTCCTTCCTAAACCTTTACAGTATTGTCACATGTGGTTTTGTAGACTGTAAAAGTGAGTACAGCTGTTATTGTAGTCTCTTAGTGATACCTTCATATCAATGAGTTTATATAAATTGAAAATTTTAGGAAAGCCAACAAAAAACACTGCCTTCCAGAAAAGAAAAAGACAAAATATGCCATGAAGAAGGGAGACTGTTTGGGAAGAGGAAGGTGACTGGAGAGATAGGAAGGACAGAGAGGACAATGGAGGATGAATATGATCAAAGCACATTATATAAATATGAAAAAAAATCAAAATGCAAACTATTGTGTTGTACAATGAAATACACCAATAAAAAAAAGCTGGAGCTGGAGAGATGGTTCAGCAGTTATAGGCACTTGCTTGTAAAGCCTTAAAAGCCCTGATTCCATTCCCCAGAAAGCTAGATGCACCAAGTGGTGCATGCATCTGGAGCTCCTTAGCAGTGGCAGGAGGTCCTGACAGGCCCATTCTCTCTCTCTCTCTCTCTCTCTCTCTCTCTCTCTCTCTCTCTCTCTCTCTCTCTCTCTCTCTCTCTCTCTCTCTCCCTCCCTCCCTCCCTCCCTCCCTCCCTCCCTCCCTCAAATAATATAGTCAAAAAGAAAACCTGAAGAGTAAGTATAGAGGGTTTTTTGGAGGGGGTCAATAGGAACAAACATGCAAATTTTTCTAAACATCAGCTCTTTGACAGTTACTCTACTGCTTTTTCAATCAGGCAAAAGAAAGGAACTAAAATGTTTTTCCTGGGGCTGGAGAGATGGCTAAGCGGTGAAGGCACTTGCCTCCTGTGCCTAAGGCCCTGGGTTCAATTCCCCAGGACCCATATGACCAGACCCACAAGGTGGTGGTCCTAGTGCGCTCGCGCTCTCTCGCTCTCTCTCTCTCTCTCTCTCTCTCTCTCTCTCTCTCTCTCTCTCTCTCTCTCTCTCTCTGCTTGAACATGAATAAAATAAAAAAAAATTTTAAAAAGTGAAAAAAAATAAAATGTTTCTCCTGGTCCTGTAAAATTAAGCAGTTATATAGTAGTTACTTGAAGTTTTCATGGCCTTCCTCCAAACAACCTTCCAAGTCCTACCTGGAGATGCAGAACTGTAATCCCAGGTTAAAAGCTTGCCCAGGCTACACAGCTATTTTAAGGTCAACCTGAGCAACTTAGCAAGGCCTCATCTCAAACTAAAATGTTTTAAAAAGGCTGTTTGGGGCTGGAGAGACAGATGGCTTAGCAGTTAAGGCACTTGCCTACAAAGCCTAATGATCCAGGTTTGATTCCCCAAAACTCATGTAAAGCCAGATGCACAGTGACACATGCATCTGGAGCTCATTTGCAGTGGCTGGAGGACCTGATGTGTCCATTCTGTCTCTCTTCTTCTCTCTTTGTGTGCAAATGAAACTATTTTTTTTAAAAAAGGTTGTGTATGTGATGCATCAATTCTGTACAAGTAGTTCAAGTCACTAGAAGTCAAGCATGACCCTAGACTTGGCCATTTGAGCAATAAACAAGAAATTATTGTAAGCAATACTGCTATATAGTGTATGTTCTATAATACTCAAAGATAAAGAACTGAACATTTAGTGTTTTTTAAATATTTATTTGAGGAAGAGAGGGTGGGGGACAGACAAAAAGTTTAGAAAATATGGGCACACCACGCCCTCCTGTCACTACAAAGAAACTCCAGACCCATGTGCCACTTTGGGCATCTGGCTTTACTTGGGTACCGAAGAATCAAACCTGGGCTATTGGACTTTTCAAGCAAGTTCCTATAACTGCTGAGCCATCATCCAAGCCCCAACTTAGTGTTAATTAGTAACTGATGTAATTTGCTAGGTGTGGAAATAACTTCATGAAGAAGACGGTCTATGCATACTATCTTGGGCCACTTTTCTCAGGTAACAATGATTTGAGCAGTACCATTCCAGAAATCACCATAAAAGTATTATCAGATCAAGTGACTCCAAGTAGTGAAGAAAAAAGAAAACAGAAAAAATTTCAGCATACCAAGAATATGGAGAACTGCCTCTTCCCCCACATGGCAATGGAGTAGAAAGACTGCTGAAATTCCAGGCCTTAGAAAGGTAAGGCCTGCTTCTCCACCCCAGCTATTGGCTCCTTTCCTCTGTGGGCAGTGCAAGAAGGAAATTCCAGAGACTCAGGAAGCCATTAAGTCTGGGATAGGGTTGTGGGGACCCCACCCTAAGGCTATACAAAGGAAAAAGAATTCTCTCCTTGCCTCTCCTGCCTGTTTGCTAGTGTGTGTAGTGTTGGTGGTGGGTTTTTGCTCTCTGCTCAGATCTGTGAAAGAGGACCAGCCTCTTTCACTTTTATGGGACTTCCCCTGGATCTGTAGCTTGAATAGTTTCCTCCCATAAACTGTGCCTGGTTTGGAGATTCATCCCAGAGGTGTTGTATGGCTGACTGCAAGGGGGGGGGAGAAGCTGGAGAGATTGATTAGTAGTTAATGATACTTGCTTGCAAAACCTGGAGGCCTGGGTTCAATTCTCCAATTGCCACATAAAACCAGATGCACAAAATGGTGCCAATATGCTAAGAATTTTTAAAAATTCATTTCCATTATCCTTGACATGGTGTTCGTTGAAGACAAGGCTCAGACAAGCCAATTCCATTGGCTTACAGTATAACAAGGTCTACTTCCTATAAAAAAATTTAACTCAGTCTCATATGAGATACACAAAAGAATTAGAAAATTAGGGCCTAGAAAGGGTTTTTTAGATATGAACTAATCTAAGTCCTTTCCTTTTATACAATATAAGGTAATAATTGTTAGAACAATGCCATGTACATAGAAAATGCCAAATAAGTATCCTCTGAACAGATAAATGAAAGCCAATGCCTTGAAAGATATTAAGGAAATTAACTTATGGAACCATATCCCTTAGAAGGTTAAGAACAGATGAATGAGATCTGTCATGTGAATCTGTGTTATGTGGAATCTCCATCTCTCACACCTAATTAACCTAGTACCTGAAATTTCCACTATGTTTCTGTTTGAGTCAGGAAATTTTGGCAATATGACTAACAAAACTCAACTCAAGAGTATTGCTATCTAGCAGCACACAAAATGCAAAGGGGTCACAGATCCTCCCTTTCCCTAAAGTGAACTGTAGAACATCTAACTACATACCAGACTCACCTATTGAGGTATTTTTTTTCATGCCCAGTTCGTGCTACCAACTTAATTATAATGTAGAGAAAATAATGCCAATGCCAATATATTTTTGAATTAAAGACAGAAAATCACTGTAACGTAGTGATAAAGAATAAAATTGGAAACCTAGGTCAGTGAGGCACAGCAGGCCTAGAGCCTCAGTACTTAGGAGGCTGTGGCCAGCCTGGGCTACATAGGGAGACCTTGTCTGAAGCAAAAGTTAAACCAGCCAAAAAATCCATTTGCTCCTGAATACACACATAGGTTCCATGGAGGGTGTATGCGTTTGTATGCTGAAGGCCAACAAACTTGACTGTGGTTGAAGAAAAAATTTAATAGCTTAGCCTTTTGGCTAAGGCTAAGATCAAGTGTAAAATAAATTTTAAGATAAAAGATCTTATCCTCCCAATAATACTTTGTCATGCTTTATTGCCTTTTAAAAGCATATTGCAGTAGCCATCACTTTATCATCAACAGTAGTAACAAATTTAAGCCCTAACAACATGTGTTCAGAAAATTTTAGTCTTATTTTCCATATAAGAAACTTAAGAGCAGGGTTCAGTGTTATACTCCTGTAATCCTAGTACTCATGAAGTACAGTAGAGAGGATCAGGAATTCCAGGCCAGTCTCTATTAGTTTCAAGCCAGCCTGGGCTACATGAAAGCCAATCTAAAAATGAGGTGGGTTGGGTGGGGGCTAAAGAGATGGCTCAGTGGCTAAAAGTGCTTGCTAGAAAATCCTGGTGTCCTAGGTTCAATGCTTCAATATAGACGGTGCAAGCACGAGGTGGTCTATGTATCTGGAGTCTTTGCAGCAGCAGGAGGTCCTGGAGTACCTATTCTCTCTCTCTCTCAAATAATAAATTTTTTAAAAAAAGTATTACAAAAGTATTTTTTAAAAAGTAATACAAAAGAACTTGGGCTGGGGAGATGGATTAGAGTTAAAGGCAGTGGAGTTTGTTTGCAGCAAGAGGCCCTAGCAACCCATACTCTCTTGGGGAAATGGCCATTTGCCTACCAGTTCTCATACCTAAATCAATATACTGATTAAAAAAACCCTTTTATCATAAAAGATATGTTATATAGTATGGGATACATATATGAAATTAAATAATATAGCTGAGTCTGCTGGTTCAGGCCTATAATCTCAGTACTTGGGAGGATGAGGCATAAAGATTGCAAGTTCAAGGCCTTCCTGAGCAATTTGTCAAGAGGCTATCTTAAAAATGAAAAAGTAATTGGGCATGATGGTGTACACCTTTAATATCAGTACTTGGGAGACAGAGGTAGGAGGATTGTTGTGGGTTTGAGGCCAGCCTGGGACTATAAAGTGAATTCTAGGTCAGTTTGAGCTAGAGTGAGACCCTGCCTCTCAAAACAAACAAAAGAAGGAAGGAAGGACAGAAGAATGAAAGACAGACAGACAGACAGAAAGGAAGGAAGGAAAAAAAAGGAAAGGAAAAAGAGCTAGAAATAATAGCTTAGTGGTAGAGTTCTTACCTAGCATGTGTGAGGTCCTGGATTATTCAGTTCCTAGTATCATTCTCTCTCTCCCTCCCCCCTCAAATAAATAAAATATTTTAAAAAATAAAAAATAAATAAATAAATAAATAAAAATTAAAAAGTTGGGCATGGTAGCACAAGCCTTTAATCCCAGCACTTGGGAGGCAGAGGTAGGAGAATTGGGTGAGTTCAAGGCCAGCCTGAGTACACTGTGAAATACAGGTCCATCCTGGGCTACGGTGACTCGTTTTTTTAAAAAAACTTTAAAGACCACTGAAATAACATTTTATATAATTTAATCAAAATATTTGAAGAATCTTGTGTCACATAAAGAATGCTCATAGCTGGATGTGGTGGCACATGCCATTAATCTCAGCATTTGGGAGGATTGACATAAATTTGAGGGCAGCCTGAGACTACATTATTAATGTTAATTCTATAGTACTACAGAAATGCAAAATAAAACCTTTAAGTCTTTTAATTGTCAAACAGAAATAACAGAATTTCACTATGTGTTCATTTATTTATGAAATAATGTAGATAAATTACCAGGAGTCTGTTTTTGAGCCAGCATGGTGGCTCAAACCTATCTCAGCTGATGAATGATCACCATGAGTTAGAGGCCAGTCTGACTATGTAGTGAATTCCAGGTCAGTCTGGGGTACAATAAGACCCCGCCTCAAAGAAAAGGAAACCAAACCAAGCATCTGTTTTTATATATTTTAGGAATGTTAAATCACCTATTATTTTAATAAACCAACCAAATATCTAATACTCTAAACAGGTTGGGAAATACAGTAGACAAAGAACCTATTTGCTTCAGTTCCTTTGGCCAATAAAGGTATTTCTCAAATGCCAGAGTTTGATACTTTAAAAACAAAACTAAATCTAAAGCTACTCTGGTATAGCAAACAATCCAAAAATTCTAAATGTTCTTTAAAACTTTTAGTCAAGGGCTGGAGAGATGGTTTAATAGTTGAAAGCACTTGTTTGCAAAGCCTGACAGCCCAGGTTCAATTCCCCAGTGCCCACATAAAGCCAGATGCAGGAAGTGGTGTGCATGTGTCTGGAGTTCCTTTGCATTGGGAGGCCCTGGCATACCCATTTTTTCATTCTCTCTCTCCTCTTTCTGTCTCTCAAGGAAATAGAATTTTTTAAATGGTAGTTAATATTTCACTTACAGCACAGAACTTAAGCATCACTGGTTAAACATGACAGACAGTGGTCTCTCACCCAGATAATGGAAATAATACTTTCTATATACTGTAATAAATGAAAATGGTTAATTTTAAATGACCTATAAGTAATGATAATCATACTAATTGAAGGCAGCTAGAAAAACCCATTTTCTTATTTATCTATGTGAAAGATCTGTAACATGCTAAAAACAATAGCCCAATGGTTTTCAACTCTGCACATAGTTATCTTTTTTTTTGGTTTTATTTTTCAAGGTAGAGTCTTGCTCTAACCCAGGCTGACCTGGAATTATGTAGTCTCAGGGTGGCCTCGAATTTATGGTGATCCTCCTACCTCTGCCTCCTGAGTGCTGGGATTAAAGGCATGGGCCACCACACCCGACCATCAATTATCTTAAAATATACCTTTGTCCAGGTCCCACATCAGACCCAATTGATTGGACTGTGGGGATAGGACCCCATGGATCACTACTTTAAAAAAAACACAGAAAACCTTTCCCAAGTGATTCTAATATCCATAGTCGAGGACAATGAACTCTTTCCCAAATGTTAAAATGATATAAAAATATAGGAACTTAGCAATAAATACAATGGCTTTCAAAGATAGATTCTAAAACAATCAAATGGAAAACAAAATCTTGTTTCCTAACTTTGGGGAAATATAATCATTAGGACTTTAAGTACAGTATGAGGGCTACCATATAAAAATGTCCTTTTGGGTTGGAGATGGCTTATCGGTTAAGGCACTTGCCTTCAGTGCCTAAGGCCCTGGGTTCAATTCCCCAGTACCCACATAAGCCAGACACACAAGGTGGTGGCCCTGGTGCGCTCTCGCGCTCTCTCTCTCTCTCTCTCTCTCTCTCTCTCTCTCTCTCTCTCTCTCTCTCTCTCTCTCTGAAGCTCTGCTTGAAAATGAATAAAATATTTTTAAAAGTAAAATAAATGTCCTTTTAAAACAAAAATCAACTAGGTATAGATTCCCAGGTTCAAATGTTACTGCCTTGTCTTAACAAGGACCAATCCTTTAATACACACGTATATATATTTCAGATAACTTTAACTTGGTTATTAAAACAGATTAGTTTCAATATTCAAATTCTAGAAGTATAGAATTTTTAAAAGTGATCGAATGAAATAAAAAAAGACCAATAGCACAGTTTCATGTGTCCAACTAATCAGGAACTGTATGACTAAAAAAAATTAACATCCATTTAAAATCCTGTAAATAGCATTATTAACATTATATCAAAAATGATTTCTGAGAAGACACCCACTAAATCTTTTTTTTCCTTGAGATCACAGAAAATGCAGTTCAAGATGCTGGGAGACAAAAGATGCAAAATAAATCCTACTGAAGCATCCCACTGATATGAAGAGAATGAGGGGGTACCAACAAGCATCCCAGATCATTTGGTGAAAGGTAAAATCAGTCCTTCAAAGTTACTTTTGGGAAGAACATGTACTGTGCTTGCAGTTTAATCCCTCCAGAAATAAATTCTCTCAGAATCTACCAAGGTCAGCAAACAAAAGGAAGAAACAAGAGAACGTTAAGATAACAGGGAGTACAACAGTGACATTTTTTTCAGCAAAAGAAAAAAAAAGAGACGGCACAGAGGAAAAAATTCAAATGGTTCAAAAATTGTATTTTTAAATCAGAGAAAGAAAAAACAAACTATTTTTTTTAATTTAGCTTATCCTTGGAACATCAATCCAAATATTTCAGGCTTTCACTCTACCCATATACTGGGACAATAGAATTTAAAGGGTTAAAGTTACAAGTATGACAAAGTGCGTGCGAGAGTTTAAAAATTGAGAAAACAAAATGAATACCTAAATCTTCCAAGATCTGGAAGGTATTTGCTGAAACCAAAATGGCAGCCCAGTGAATCAGTAGACAGGGAAATCTAAAGGAGACTTTGTAGTCTATTTTTAAGTGCAAGTGTACACGTTAAGAAAGTCAAGATAGTCAAGGCTAGACCTTATCAATAAAGGTTAATAATCAGTCCCAACAGAGGTTCTGCATACCTGCTGAAAACTCATCAATGCGCCCCAAATTATTCTTCCTCAAAAGTATTTAGGAGACTCGTGGGTTCCCAGATAAAATAATGCTACAAATGTTTCCTCCCCAAAATAAAGCATGAATATTTAGCCTAAACCCACAATTCCCTCAGTTAAAAATCAAAAAAAAAATCCGAAATAATTATTCACACCTGTAAACGCACCATGAAAAGCCAATTAACGCTATAAACACAAGTTCCAAAAAACACCAATGGTTAATTTCAGCAAGTTCTATTGGAAAAAAATCTTAGATTTCCAGTCGCTGCAGCAACAACAAAAAAAAACCTGTTATACACCTGCTCCCTAACTCTTGCACGTAAATGATTCACAATGAATGAAAAAGCAGCTATTTCTCAAACCTGAGGCCTTCCGTGACCAGAATCTAAAGGTTTTCTTTTAAATCCAGTCCCAAACTCATACAAGCTAACATATTTTGTTGGTTTTTTTTCTTTTTTCTTTTTTTTTTTTTTTTTTGCAGAAACCGTTAAAAATAGGAAGGTGGCAGGTCCGTGCTCGCTAGGAACCGATTTCAGCATCAAAACACCCTTCGGCGGCCTTGGCCTTATAGGGGGGACGGACGAGGGAGGTGTGGGAGGCTGATAAGCCCCAGGGCCGCCGAGAAACTGCGGCTTATCGCGGGAGGGAGGGTGCGGGGAGGCGGGCCAGCCATCGGGCCTGATAGCCAGGCAGAGCCGAGGCCTAGCTCTACGGCTCCAAATCACTCCACCTCAGTAATGGCGTTTGGTGTCAAGTAGAACGAGACGGAGGAGGAGGAGAGCGGGCGCGAGGAGGAGGGCTACACGGCTGGGGAGGGCGCCTTGCCCCCCCTTCCCCCGTGAGGCTAGAGGAGGGGCTCCGCATGCCGCGCCCCGGACACTCCATCCTCCTAACTCGGCTCCCGACAGGACGGGAATGGGGAGGAAGGGGAGGGGAGACTCGTCAGCCATTTTCCCTTTCCAGTCCAAAACACACAGACACGCTCCCGGAACGGCGGCTAGCAGCAGGGCCAGCCTCGGGCCGAAGGAAAGGGGTGCCTGGAAGCCCCCGGAGCCGGCCAACAGCCACCGAGGGCGGGGAGGGGAGGGAAGCGTGCGCACCCCCACATTCGCGCGCGGCCATTCATGCGCGCGCTCGCACACCCCCTCGCCCGCCCGCCTCCCCCTCCATCCAGCTGTTGGTCCCGGCAAAGGCGAAGGAAGACCGGCTGGGGCTGCCTGCCTACTCACCGCACAACACAGGCGTCTTCTTAGAAGCCAGCCAGCCACGCGGAGGCGGGAGGCAGCGGCGAGGATCGGGCACGGGACGGGGCCTAGGCTGGGTGCATCCCAGGCCCGAGCTCAACGCGAGACAAAAGTGTCGCCGACAGGCCGCGGCGAACCTTGAGCGCCCTCGGCGCGCTAGTCCCGAGCCTGCCTCACGGCTGAGGAGGCCGCAGCCGCCGCCTCCTGCCGCCGCTCGTCGGCAGCCAGCGGCCCGCTTACCCCTTCTCCTCGCGGGCTGGGGTGCTGTGAGCTAGCGCAGGCAGACAGGCTCCGGGCGGTGCGTGGCTCCTGCGTCACCTCCTCCCGCTCCTCCTCCCGCAGCGGCTCTTTCACCTTCCCCTAGACGCCGCCTCGAGCTCCCGCTCCGGGCCTGCTCGCTGGCTCCCCGCGCCGTCCGGGGCACCGAGGCGCGCAGGCAGCCGCCTCCCGGGAGAAGAGGCGGCGGCAGCGGAGGGCTCCCGCGAGGTCTGAGAGCCTTTCAAAGCACGCAGGAGCTCGAAGAAACCGAGAACGGGGCCCGAACGCGAGGCTGGTTACCGGAGAGGTTGGCGGCTACGGCGGCGGAGACTAGCTTCCGCAACCGCGGGTGCCCGTCCTCGTCAATATGGCGGATCCGGCAAATCAAAAAAAAAAAAGATAGGGGAGAAAAAAAAATAAAAAAAACCGCTCGGCCAGTGGTGGCGGCTGCGGCGTCAGCAGCAGCCAGAGCGGCGGCTACGGCGGCAGCGCAGACTCCCACTAGTCCCAGCGCCGCCCAAGGCGCGGAGATGTTCCGCCCCTGCCAGGGCCCGCCCCTTGGCCCTCATTCTGCCCCCTCCTTCCGCCCACCTCGGGCGGGCGAGTATCGCCGCCAGGTGGCCGGGCCAGGCTGCAGACGCCCGCCCAGGACGTGGAGGGCTGGGCGGGGGAGGGGAAGACAATGCGGCAATACTGTTGCCTCCTCTACGGTTCACGCTGCCATTCCCCGTTAAACTGTGGAAGAGAGCGAGGGCATACATACCAAGAGGATGGACTGACGTGACACTAGGGGGAGGAAGGCCCCAGAACATCTGCTGCCACGCCGGTGAAAGGGCTGGGGTGTGCGAAATGACCGAGATGTGTGGCCACGGCAGGGTTAAAAAGCGTCAGCCACGGTGGCTGAGTTTGACTTGGGCTCCTTGTTTTTGTTCCATTGTGAACCATGGCTCCACCGCCTAGTACCCGGATGATGACGTCACTGGTCCCCCTCCCCTTTTCCGGGACTATGGGAGGAGGGGAGACAGAAAGCTCCCAAGCCCCAGCGCGCTAGGCGGTCGGTTATAGCTAGCGGTAACCCGGGAGTCCCATAGGCGCAGCTGACCCGTGTCATGTGACAAGAGGCCAGGCTGCGGGGCAGCGGTGCGAGGTCCCTAGGATTTGGCCTCCTGCTTCTCACCGATAGGGGGAAGGTGTGGCTGCATCTCCTGCAGCGGGAGGAGGGCACCCTGGGAGCGAAAGCCTCCTTCCCACCCTATGTGGGAGGCGCTCGGAGCTGTTCATTCACACGATCCTGCAGCATCAGTACCGGAAAGCATTTGGGCTTCCTTCAAGCCCAGCTGCCTGGCCCAATACATTTTCGCCACAAAAGCCCTTTAAACAGTCCACTTTAAAAATTCTACAGATCGCGGCCGGCAGAGCTACTAGACAATTCTGAATATAGCAAGATTAGCTTCTCTTGCAAAATCAGCACCAAGATTCAGTGTCAGACAGAACCCGGAAGGGATTTAGGAACCCATCCGCTGTGTCACGGACTATTTTCGACATGTTTATAGTCCAAACATGCAGGCTGCAAAGGAAAAATTTACCAGGCCAATTTCAAACAAATGGAGTGCTTGAACAGTTCTACAACTCTATCGTGAATGCCCAAATACAGTTCTTGATTTATCACATTTCCTTTTCACTTAAAAATCACATGTATGCCTAAGGCCCCTGGGTTCAATTCCCCAGGACCCACATAAGCCAGACCCACAAGGTGGTGGCCCTGGTGCGCTCTCTCTCTCTCTCTCTCTCTCTCTCTCTCTC
>PVHP010029610.1:7911-22348 GCA_004024765.1 Zapus hudsonius
CTCCCACAGCCCCGCCAGAAGCCTCAGCCCCCGGGGCTTGCGGGCGCGCAGGCTCATGTGCTGCGCCACCCTCAGGGCCACCCTCTCCAGCCTGTCCTGGGGGTCGGCGTCCCGCAGGGCGTGCGCCAGCGCGTACACGTCGTTGGTGAAGTGCGTGTCCCCGCGCTCCCACACCAGGCGCTCCACCTGGCCGAGCAGCTGCTGCACCTGCGCCTCCTGCTCCGCGCCGCCCGCGCGGTTGTCCAGGGCGCACGCGCGGCCGCCGCACTCGGCCAGCAGCTCCCGGAGCGCGCGGTTGTCCGTGCCGCGCAGGTACTCGTGCAGGGAGCCGCCGGCCAGGTCCTCCTTGCGGGTGAACACCACGACGGTGCGCGCCGCCACGTCGTCGCCGAACATGTCCTTGACGGCCCGGAACGCCCGGCGGTCCTGCGCGGTGTAGCGGCCCAGCTGCGTGACCAGGAGCAGCGCGTGCGGCCCGGGCGCCGACAGCAGGTAGCAGCGCGCTCGCTCCGCGCCCGCGGGCTCCGCGTCGGAGCCGAAGAGGTCCGGGGTGTCCACGACCTGCACGAGCCAGCCGTCCCAGCGGCGGCTGCCCGAGGCGCAGGCCCTGGTCACCGAGGTGGCCCCGAGCCTGGACACGAAGTGGCGCTGGCCCAGGATGGTGTTCCCCGTGGCGCTCTTGCCCGTCCCGCTCCTGCCCACCAGGACCAGCCGCAGCTGGGGCAGCTGCGGGTCGTGCGCGCCCTCCTCCAGGCCTGGGGGAAGGAAGATGGCAGCGTGGGGTCAGCCCAGCCAGCTCCCCTGGGCACCGCGCCCCAGCCCGCAGACCCCTGGGCTCCCCTCCTTAGCCCTGAGCTCAGGACTTGCCAGTCTCTTCCTTCTGCATCTGATTCTCTGGGCTCTGGCAGGTGCTCCCTCTCCATGGAGCCTGGCAGAGTGCTCCTTAGTGTCTGCTAGTGTGCGCACAGCCCACTCATGTCTTTGATTGCAGAAAACAGCCAGAGAGGATGGAGGGATGAGTCCTTCAAGGGGAGCTCGCTTCACTCCCAGACCCTGGGGTTGAATTGTAGCCCCCTGCAATTGGAACCCTGGAGACAGGCTGTCTAACCTAACTGCAAAAATGTAGACAATATGAGGTTGTGCCTCCCAAGGTTGTTGAAGGGTTTGATTAAAGCTCTTCTCTTCTGACCCTCATCCTGTGTTCCCCCAAAGGGGAAATCTCCCTAAAGACAATGTCCCCTTTAACCCAGTGTACTTTTTCCACCAGGGGCAACCCAGCCATGGTGCATACTGTAGTGCACGACCTGTTGTTTTGTGTGTGTGTGTGTGTGTGTGTGTGTGTGTGTGTGTGTGTGTGTGTGTGTGTGTGTGTGTATGTGTGTGTGAGATCAGAGCAGATTTAAGAGTCATTTTATGGGGAGGACCAAGTGACAGGCTGGTCAAAGCTCTGAGCTTCTCACAGCAGGATGGGGGCAGACACCCAGCCAGAATGCAGGTTCCAGGCTCCTGCTGTATCCTTCCAGGCTTTTCCTTCTTCCTGAGGGATCCCGCCCTTGCGACCCAGAGAATCCAGAGGGATCAAGGCTGCACGGTGGGGATGCACTCTTACCATAGGCGCTTTCCTCATCTCTTGCCATCTTCCGTCCTCCCATGCTTGCCTGGAACAGTTGCAGACACGATTCTCCATTCACATATCCTGCAAATGTGCATAACCACTTGCCTTGTCAGGTGAAGTCCAAAGTGCAGGGGACCCGCTGTGACGAGGTGTGGCTGCCTCTGAGGAGTGGAAAGTGTGGGTGTGTGCTAAGGGAGAGGACCAGGTAGCTAAAGACATGAGTTTTCCTTCCAGATTCGCACGAATGCATGTTAAGGCTCATGGCTGGATGTTCATGCAGGACATCTGAAGGGCCGGTGTCCTTGCCTTTCACTAGAACCATCCTGTGAGGACACTGAGTGCCCAAGCTGTCTTTTCAGGGGCTCCAAGTATAAAAAGTCAAGAGAACGTTGTATCATTTATTTCATGCAGTTGATAACTATACATGTACATTTCCCCCAGGAAATTCCAGATCAGTTACAGCACATTTTCCCAGGGGAGCTCTGAGTCCCTGCCTCTGCTCTTCAAGCAAAGCTGGTCTAGAGACACCTGGATGTGGCCTGTGTCAACTGCTGAGCTCTTCCCCCAAGTTGGAGGATTTTCTAAGTGATGTGATTATGCCCGATTGTAACGTTGTTCAACGCAACCAAACATTCCCACATCACGTGTGCAGCTCCTACGTGACCCTGAGCACCAAGCAAGTCTTCCCTCAGTTGCTTCTTTCTCCAAGCCTCATGCCCAGCTAATCACATTTGGTCAGCTACTTTGCAAGAAGTAGATCCAGGGTTTTTCCTGGACTCTCTCTCCTCTGACTTGACTCTCTCCCACTTGCTTGTCTGCATTTTATGTGCACTTCACCATCATTTCAGATTCCACCTCTCTGTGTCCCCACCCATGCTACACAGGCGATGTGTTCCCTTCTGTGGGCACCACACACAGAGGGAAGCTGGCTGAACAGTTTGTCTCTCTGGCTGAGGAGCCTTTGGGAACAGATTTAGTCAGTGTTCATCCCAAGGGTGCTTCTGTTCTGCAACCTCCCAAAGCCTTCACTGGAGCTGTTCCCAGGGTCCCATGCCATCGTCTGCTTTGTGTGTAGAAATCATCAGACTACCACAAAGGACACCAGAGCAGAAGAGAAGAAACAAGATTCAAAGAACAAGGCCTTAGCAGAGGCTCCAGCTTCTTGTTCAAGATGAAAAGGAGAGCCTGTGCTGTAGGAAATCCTGAAACTCAGAGTGTGGAAGGGGGAGGGGAGATTTGGAAGCAAGAGCATCAGCAGCTGAAGGGAAGCATCCGGTCCCTCCAGCACAGACTGCATCTAGGTTCGGTTAGACAAGCCAGGAGTTTTGCCCAAAGAGAGCAGAGGCAGTTGACTCCCAAGGTGTCAGGACCTTAGTGAGGACGGATAGCTGCCAAGAAAGTAAATCCCATGGGATCTTCAAATCTAAGTGCTCCTGTGACGCATTCCCAAACTGGTACTTTGTGGAATAGTTGAGGGGACTCTTTAAAATGAACTTCATAGAGGTCATGATTCATAAGCCCGTGTTTTTCCAGCTATCTTTTAAAAAATATTTGAGAGAGAGACAGAACCAGAAAGCGAGAGCGAGAGAGAGAGAGAGAGAGAGAGAGAGAGAGAGAGAGAGAGAGAGAGAAAGAGAGAGAGACATGAGTATGGGTGCACACACACTGTAAATGAACTCTAGATGCATGGGCCACTGCATCTAGCTCTGCATGGGTGCCTTGCAATCAAACCCAGGCCATCAGGCTTTGCAAGCAAGTGCCTTTAACCACTGAGCAATCTCTCCAGCCCCCCTAGATGTCTTCTTATGGTTGGTTGGTGTTTTTGCTTGCTTGGCTTTGAGATGTGGTCTCACTACGTAGCCCATGTTGGAACGACTCTCCCTTTCTCTAGAGTTTAGGTTGCAGCTGTCCATCACCATGTTCAGACACAGATTTGTGTTTGGTAAACATCTCCCTTTTTTCTCATTAATTTAATGCAGCCCCCTCCATGGATCTGAGATTGAGATCTATTGTCTCAGATGCCCCCTGGCACTGCAGACTAGAAAATTTAAATGGACCAGCACCCAGGGGCACCTGGAAGCTTGGATTACAGAGAACTGAGTGCATAAGGACCACTCGGGTGCCCTTCAGTGTCTCCTGAGCTGCCTCATTGTGTCCAGTGGTCAGGACTACTGAATTCTGGAGGCTGTCTCAGTCCTCTCCTTTCTTGTGCTCCTCAGCAAGCTTCCCCACTCAACACAGGCTGATGTGGAGAGCTTCCTGTCATGAGAGCTTTCCCCCAGCCACTCCCTTCCCTGGCTTAGACTCACCTTTCCTGGGGACAGGCTCTGAAGGGGTCTGAGAGCCCTGAACCTCCTGCTTTCCCTTCTGCTGTGGGTGCAGATCTCCCTCCCTCCCGCCCTCCCTCCCACCACACAGGAAGTCATCTAACCTTCCGTGCTGAGTCCAGGAAGCTCAGGCAGGGTGTGATGGTGAGGACTTAAAGCTACAGAAACCCTCACTAGTGAGGTAGTGAGCAGGATGTCCCTGCCACAAAACTGAGCCCTGCTTGGAACCAAGGTCCCTGTGACACTGATGTCTTGTCCCCAGCAAGGGCTGTACCCTAAGAGGGAGAAAACTTATGTCTCTTAGGGATGTCTTACTTAGCTTCTAATTTCTTGATCACTGGTGTGGAAGGTGCCCCCGTGTGGACCTGCCAGGCACATCAGTGCTGTGTCACCCCAAGGCTGTTCCAGCATGAGGAGGACTTTGGGGGATGGAAATCTTTACACTATGGGCGTAGTCCAGCAGTCTGTCCTGGAACCAGTTTCTCCCCTCAGGAGAGTCATGAGGAAGGTGAGTGAGATTGCCCATCACCTTGTGAGAGAAACCTTCACAGGATACTGTGGCAGGTGCCCTGGGCCTTGTCAGACACTCACCAGCTATGAGGCCTTGCCTCACTCAGAGGGATGTTTTGGAGTGAGCTGAGGCCATATAGAGCTCAGGGTTTGTTGAACCCAAGCTAACTGGATGCAATCTCGTTCTTGCACAGTTTTTGTTGGCTGTTTATGTTGGGGTTTAAGGTAATAAGTTTCATTATTCTATTTTCATATATAATACATAATTTGCTTTTGTTGAATTTTTTGTCCCCTCCATCTCCCCGTTCCCCACCCCTTGAGGCCTTCTACCGCCCTTTCCTGCTTTCTTGCTGGATGCATTCTACTGCTCTCCCCCAACTTCCTCACAGCCACTTCCTCCTCGTGTGGTCCCGTTTCTAGTTTCATGACCTACAGCCCCATTCACACCCACATATATGGACATTATACATATAGGAGCTATGCAATATTTGTCTTCTTAAGGCTAGGTCAGCTAAATATGATGATTTTCAAATACATCCATTTTCCAGAATATTCCATAAATTCTCTTTTCAGTCTCTGGATATGACCAGATTTCCTCTTTGTGGGAATACTGCATAGTTCTGACTCACAGCCTAGTGCCAGGCAGGTTCCAGGACACAGCCCTGTACTAGTTACCAGATCCAGCATACAGTTCTGCACTGGTGGCTAAATATCAGACAGAAGCACCTTAGGAAGGATATTTTTTGCCTCGTGTTATGAGAGGATACATCCCATCATGGCTGGGAAGGCATGGCAGCTGAAGGATGATGCCAGAGCTACAAAAATCATAACAGCAGACAGGAAGCAGAGAGCACTAGACTGAGACCAGAGGTAGGTCAAATCTTCAAGGTAAGTACTGTGCCAGCTGAGCTGTACCCCACACCGACACTTGGTTTTAAAAGGAAGCTATGATGATTTGAATTGTGTCCCCCATAAACTCATGGTTCTGAATATTAGGTCCCCAGCTGGTGGCTTCTAGGAACGCGGAAGTTTGCTGGAGGAGGGGTGT
This sequence comes from Zapus hudsonius, assembly GCA_004024765.1. Taxonomy (NCBI): domain Eukaryota; kingdom Metazoa; phylum Chordata; class Mammalia; order Rodentia; family Dipodidae; genus Zapus; species Zapus hudsonius. Next base: position 13,412 of record PVHP010029610.1, read on the forward strand.
TCCTGGGAGTGGACCTTGATGATTTATTTGCTCAAGCTTGCCAGTGTGTAGTTTGGCACACTCTCCTGCCACTGTTGTCCACCCGATGTGGCCAGGAGGTGATGTCCGGCCTGTGATCATGCCACGTTTTCTTCTGCCATCATGGAATTTCTCCTGGAGTCTGTAGCCAAAATAGACCCTTCCTCCCAGCAGCTACTTTTGGTCAGGGGCTATGTGTCAGCAGCTCAAAGCTAACGACAATAGTTAAATAGCCATCTGGACAAATCTCTAGCTGGCTGGCCTTCAACAACGTCTTATGTCCTTACTGAAATATGATTTTCTCCCTTTTCCTTATATTCTTTGAATTATGATGTCTGTTTCCTCTCTGAGTTTGCGTGGGATTTTGTGATTACTTTGAAAATTCTGGCTAGGATGGTTGGAACAATACCACATGCCTTCAAGTACAGATTAGAGGATGTCATTCAGGCCTCCTTGATCTCTTTGGAAGATTGTCCTTGAAATATGACCTTGATAGTGGAAGGAAGTCCAACATTCACTGCTTGAAACCAACAACCATTTCCTGTTGACAAATCTTCCACTTGGATGGGATTCAGAGAGGATGGCTCCTGTTATCTAATTGAAATTTCATCTAAGGCGCAGGGAGCAGGTGAGAACATTCCTGCATCTCTTCACCTGCAAGGCAGGCAGGTGGGTGCTGGCTGTCAGTGGGCCTTCAGCCAGGGTAGCAGGAAAAGAATCCCAGCTCTGTGGTACAATCAAGATATTTAGACTTTGGTCACAGCACTGGTACAAAGCTTTGTTGGAATTGCACTAGGGATAGATTTTATTATTGCAAGAGAGCCGGTTTTGATTAGACATGAGTTTATGAGCATGACCAAAGTTTATTAAGGTGAGCTTCCTGAAGAGCTTCCGAGTGGAGCTGGTCACCAGAAGAGATGAAAGGTTGGAATTTTCTGTCTCTCCCATCAACACCTGAGTGGTGGAGACTGGGTCTGAGGTGCATACAAGCGCTTGAACAAGTGTTCGTGAACGTCCAGGTTGGTAAAACATTTGCCTGCTGGGCCTGTGGTGCACCTTGAAGAGTCTAGAAGCTTCACTGACACATGTATCTCACTCCGTCCATCTTTTCAACCTCTCTTGAAAATACACGAGGAAACTCCAGTGCAGTGTATTTCTAAGTTGTGTGAGCTTATTCCAGAAAATTATATACCCACCAAGAGTCACGGCCACCTTCAATTTAGACCCAGTAGTGAAGAGTCCTGGAGGCGTAGACTTGACATAGACCTGAGAAGTGGGAACTGTCTTCTCAGTGGGGCTTACCTTGTGGGATCTGACGCCAACCTCAGGTGTGTACTGTGAGAGCTGGGTTGACTTGTAGGACTAGCCAGTGCTGGAGAACTGGGCATTGTGGGAAAATTCTCCACATGTGCTGTCCAGGTTCAAGGACTGTTCTTAGTTCAGAGGCCAATTCCAAGTTCAGGCCTCTGGTGCTTTTCAGTGTCTAGTTGCTATGACCCTCAGACTCTGCAATTTTCTAGACTGGCTCACAGAACTCAGAGAAACTCTTCATCTATGCTTACTTGTTTATTGTAATCACTCCAGCAATAGGAAGGGCCATGTAGGGAAGATGGATAGGGCAAGATATTTGTAGGACCAGAACTTCCATGCTTAATCAAGACGGATCAGTTTCTCAGCCTGGGTCAGAGGAGCTACCAAACCAGAATGTCAGGGAATTTCCTCCCTCCCCCTCCCCCGCACCTGTGGTGCTGTGGAATGAACCCAGGGTCTCATGCATGCTGGGCAAGTGCTCTATCCCTGAGCTGTCCTCCGCCCCTGAAAGTCATACACCTTTTCTCAAGAGTTTTTATAGACCTGAAACTACAATCTTATCTTCTTTCCCAGGGGTTAGTAGATGAGGCTGAAATTCACAATATTCCAGTAGTTTCTGGGTAATCAGTCTTTTTTGGTAATTAGCCATATAGGGCACCACGTTTGTAATCATTATTCCTTTGCAATACTTCACGTATCATTTAGAGGAATGTGTTATCTGTAATAAAAGATATACCTCATTGTAGTCCAAAGGTTCTAGGAGTCTGTGATGTGACCTGTGAGCACAGAGTAAAGACTTTACCACAGGCCCCTTCTCCCAGGTTGTTCCTTTTCCTGTTACTATTCCTCCCTGCTTTCTTTTTTTTTTAATTTATTTCTTCATTTTCAAGCAGAGATACACATGCACAGAGAAAGAGAAAGAGAGAGATACCTCCCTGCTTTCTTAATATATATCATTGAAATTGGATGTTCCTTCTTTGCTTTTAGTATATTCACTTAAGCATAACTTAATCTGTAATTGCTTAACTGAATCTGATAAGCTTTGAGGTAAGCTTTCAATTTTACTTTCTTTTTATGTATTTACTGAGTACTATATTCATATCCTATATAATATGTTAGGGTTTCTTTTTTTGCCATGAGTTTTTACATGTAGGCTCACCAATTCCCAAGTAAATATATTTTGTTTATCTTTAGTTACCTTATAACAAGAATTTCATACGTACTATTTTAATTCTATGAAATTTTCTTTATACATATTTCCTTATGGACAAGTATGAGTAATTTTTATACGTGTTTCCTTTATTCTTGAAAACACTGATTACAGACTTTTATCGTTATTTGTGAGAAACAGAAAACGAAATAAGGAGAAAGAGGATGAATATGGTTGTGCCAGGACCTGTTGGTACCACAAACAAGCTGCAGATACATTCACCATGTCGTTCACCTGGACTTTATGTGGGTACTGGGGAATGAGACCCAACATGGTAGGTAGGCTTTGCAAGCAAGGGACTTTAACCCCTGAGCAATCTCCTTATCTCTGAATGTAAATGTTTGTTAAATATTCTACAAGTTCTTGTGCCCCCCTCTTCATAGTTTTACATTCCTGGTTTTAGTTATGTGTGCCAAGCCTAGGGGAGGTAAAGATGAAGAAGAAAGGGTATAAGAAGAGGAGGAGCAAGAGCAGACTGTAATATAGGAAAGCTATAACAAGATTTAGAGAAAGTTTGGCATATAGTCATAAGTTTTATTACAGTATACTGTCACAATTGCTTTATTTATGTTATCATTATTATTGTGAATCTGTTGCTATATCGGATTCATGAATTAAAATTTATCATATGTTGTATATAAGAAATAACAGAAAAACAGGCACATAGAATATTACTGAGAGACATATTGTTGGCAACAAGAAGTCCCACTTAATATAAAAGCCCTTGGGCAAAACAAAGTGTGTGCTGTAGCAACAATGAAATTGTTAGAAATCAATACCAGAAATATATCTGAAAATCCTCTAACATTGAGAAACCAAGTTCCCTACTTCTTAAAAAATACAGATCAAAGAAGAAATGAATAGGTAGGGAAATAGCAGAACTGTTTTCAGAGAAATTTGTGCGTTATTTCTCTTTAGACTTGGTGACATGCTGTACAGTTACCATTGAAATACACCAGTGAGTCCCCAATTCTGCAGCCTCAGCTCTGGAGAGACTTTTCTAATGGAAGCATCGTGGGTATGTTGCAGGATTGGAAGGCCTGTTACAATGCTCACTGCTTCTATTTCAATGGCAGATACTCTCCATGGCAATGGAAGACTATGTCACATGGTTCTGGCACTATCACACAGGGTGAGCTTGGGCTCAGCCTAGTCAGTCAAGGGAGGTCATTTACCCTGTTGGCTTCTGGCGAGGGACTCAGGACATGCCCAGGAGGCAGCCTCTCTTCCCCTCTGTGTTGTCACTGGGAGGAAGCAGAGGAGCTGTGCATGCTTATTTCTCATCAGAGTTGTTAGCAGGTTGTACAATTATCAGAGAGACCTGAGGCATGGGGAGCACATGGCATTTGGGAATCCTTCAGAATAGCCGGGGCCCCTCAGGTTTTCTCTCAGCAGATTTCATGACCGTGGGGCCTAGCATGCAACCCCTGGGCAGCTGTGGCCGTTGAGCTATAAACTAATTATAAGGAAATACAAGGAAAACTTCACTTCTGCAATCAACTGTCACATTTCAAATGCTCGATAGTTACTGTGGCTCACTGGACTAGTTTTGGATGGCACGGGACAATCTCAGGGGCATGGAAAGTTCCCTAATGCTCTAGCTAGTAAGGTGGGCAGGTCCCTTGCATATGCAAGTGTTCAGTCAGCCCCACCCCTTACCTCTCTGGTATTCCTTTTCCACATCTTAGCCTTGCTTGCAAGTCAGGGAAAGACTCAGCACCCAGACATCCAGGTAAGGGAAGAGGTGTGAGTGTATGTGGATGGGGCACATGCTGAATTTGTGGGGAGGGGTCTCTCTGTTGGCTCTATGAACTAAACCTGCAGGACAGACTTGATATTTGATATACTTGCTGGTGCCAATTTCCTGTTTGCTAACCCTAGGCTGGGATTGTTTTGAAGGCTTAGCCCTAAAATGAATGAATGCTCAGGGATTGCAGCTTTGAGGAGATTCATTTTATAAATAAATTCTTCCTTCACTGGTTGTAAAATTTGAAACTCGCCTCCTGGAGGAGTCCAGTGGAAGCATTAGCTCTGAGGGATTAGGGAGAAGGGCATGTGAATCTCGGGTTCTACAAAGGGCTCAGCTCAGTGCAGTCTCTCCCCCACAACCCCAGGCCAGCACATAGATCTGCCTCACCGTGACCATCTGCTCTGGGCTGTATGCTTCAAGAATCTGCTTCCTCGTGGACTATCCCTCTGGATTTTCAGCAGAGTTGAGCTCCCCATAGGCAGGTGTGACTAGTTGAAGGGTCCTAATGGGTGTGACTAGTTGAAGACAAGCCAGGACATTTTTGCTGATAGGCAGAGAGAGAACCCAGACACCCAGGTCAGCACCCACAGAAGCTCAGTGTCCTGGATGGCATGTAAATTAACATCACCAGAGCAGTACCCAGGGCCCTGGTGCTGGAAACAGAGGCTTAAGAAATACCCAGAGGCCCCCTGCTTCCTATGTCTGCATCCTGTCTCCTCTCCAGCAATGTCACCAATGTCAGCCTGTGGTCAAAGCCATGTCTTCAAGTGTCTATCGTTTCTTTCCTAGTTTAGAAGAAGCTGTTTCATACTCCATAGCCTTCCAAATAAAGAACAAATTCTTTCCAAGGAAGCCTGTGGCTTTCCCTTTCAAATCTGTCACCGATGGCTCCCTGTGGGACCTTGTCCTTTACAAGGAGCACTTGAGCCCATCCTGGTCAAAGTCTGCTCCATGGAGACATCTCCTAAGCATTTGTGTGAAGCAGTGAAAGAAAAATGCAAAATTAGTTCCATATTCCTGCTCCACTTTGTGTTGTTGACAAGGGAAGGTGGTCAGGGCACAGGTCAGAGTCAAAGAGGGAGGAAACCACAGGGATCATCCATCAGCTTGTTGACTTAACAAACAGAAACCCCTCTCTCCAGTATCATGCTTGTTCCCATGGATAAAGACTTCCACCAAACATATCTTGTCTTCCTGTCACAACACTTGCAGTTAGGAGGAGATAGTAAACAATCTGAAAAGAGTTGTCAACTACAGCTCCTGCCCCTGAAGTCCTCCAGTTTGCAGTTATCGTGAGCACAGGCTCACCTTAGCTGACATCGCAGGTGCAGGCTGGGGCGGAGGCGGGCTGTTGGAGAACTCCCAGGGAATAGAGGCCATAGTGCTCTTGGGACAGGAAAGAGTTCTTCATAGGTCTGAGAGTTGCCAGGGGCTTAGAGGATTCTGGGAACATGGGGAGGCCAGTGTGAAGCAAGCCTTAAGAGAAAAAAGGCCATGGAGAGGGAACCTTCTGGAACATCCTTAATATTTAAACTATTTTCCAAAGGTAATCAGAAACAATGGAAAATTTTAACAAGAAAAAGGAAATGAAATTTTTCTTTTAAAAGAATATCTGAAAATGCTGGGCATGGTGGCACATGCCTTTAATCCCAGCACTTAGGGGCAGAGGTAGGAGGATCGCCGTGAGTTCCAGGTCAGCCTGGGCTAGAGTGAGACCCTACCTTCTAAAACCAAACCAAAACAAAACAAACAAGAAAGAATATCTGGTTGGGCATGATGGTACACACCTTTAATCCTAGCACTCAGAGGCAGAGGAAAGAGGAACACTGTGAATTTGAGGTCCTCCTGGAACTACTGAGTGAGTTTTAGGTCAGCCTGGGCTTGAGTGATACCTTACCTGGATAAAAAATCCTATCTGGAGGGAGAGTAGGAGGGGATTCGAGGTGAGATCATCCGTCACACATGTGGCAATGCAGACAAATGGCTGTAGGCTGCATGAGCCTGATGGTGGAGAGGATGGGTAACTGAGATTGTGGACTGTAGAGTCATTAGCCCTTGGTGATGGGATGATGCAGGACAGGTAGGAAGAGCTGTTGAGGACCCCAAGGTCTGGCAGGAGGCACTGGCTGTGCGGTGATGTCATCCACTGTGATAAGGAATCCTGGCTGGGGTTTGCCTTCTAGGGTTCCATTCTGGCCAGCTTCTGCCTCGATGCCCGTAAAATGGCCAAGAGAGAAGTTAGTGACTCAGAAGTCTGGAGCTCAGAGGAAGGTGACTTGGAAAAGACCTCACAGTGCAGAGATGGTGATGAGGACAGAAGCAGCCCAGGAAGCAGGGGAAGAATGTGTGTGTGTGTGTGTGTGTGTGTGTGAAGAAAAAAATAACAACTAGAAAAGAGCTGAAGAGATATTTTGGAAATGGGTCAAGAGAAATAAAAATAGCAATTTTATGGCCCCTTTAAGCAATTTTAAGGCAGAGATTCTAGTTACTCTCCATTTCCTAAAATGCCATGGTACTTTTCTTTGCCTACAGGGATTCAAACTACAATGGCAGCCCACGACCAAGGAATGAGTTCCTACCCAGGCAAGCCAGAGACCAGCTATGGTGAGAGGTGCTGGGGGTACAGTAGACAGGATATGGGGCGTGGGAAGGTGGGCAGGGAGGGTGTAATCCCTCCTGTCTTGACTTCCAGTCTCCACCTGAGCAAGAGAAAGCCATTTCTAGCTGCTTTCCTCATTTCTGTCCATCATTCCTGTCTCTCTTTTCTGAACCCACTCTGCTTTTCCCTCATGACATGTCCATGAGGCTGAGTGGAAGAAATTAATGACTTGTCAGTGATTCAGGCCTCAGCATTTTGTCTCTGTCTGTCTCTTTTTGTCTCCCTGTCCCCGCCCAAGACAGGTCCTTACACAGTGAAAATTAATTTGTCTCTGCCTCCCTAGTGCTGGGATTACAGCCAGGAGCTACCAGGCCCCAGCTTCAACCTCACTTCTTCTTCTTCTTCTTCTTCTTCTTCTTCTTCTTCTTCTTCTTCTTCTTCTTCTTCTTCTTCTTCTTCTTCTTCTTCTTTTTGGTTTTTCGAGGTAGGGTCTCACTATAGTCCAGGCTGACCTGGAATTTACTCTGTAGTCTCAGGCTGGCCTTGAACACATGGCAATCCTCTACCTCTGCCTCCCGAGTGCTGGGATTAAAGGCATGCACCACCACGCCCGGCTCAGCCTAACTTCTTATCCCTTGTTTCTTGCAGTGAAGTCACAGGCACTCAGTTGCTTGTGGCCTCTCTGGTTGACTTTTGTCATTTCCTCAGCATCGAGGAGGAAAGCAGCAGGATGATTGGATCCCTCATGCAGTCTTGTCTGTGTATTACTTGGGGGGGGTCATTGTACACTAAGTCCCAGTTCATCCACACAGTTGGGTGGATAGAGTCTTGGGACAGTGGTGAGCCAATAGGCATAGCCACCCAGGAGACAGTTGCAGTGAACAGCTCATTTATTAGTTTGGGGAGGGTTTTTTTCATTGAGGAGGAAAAGGTGAGGCAGGGGGATAAGTGGCAAAGAGATTAGTGGGGACAGGGTGGTCTGTGAATGTCTCATGAAAGGATTGTCAGGGGCCAGTAACCTGTCTGTGTCTGGTTTGCATAGATAAGTTGGGGGAACTTTCTCAGCCCAAGGTGGTGGGAGTCACGTGACTTTAGACAACAGATGGCGGTGGCTGTAGAGGAGCTGTGACCTTCAAATTTTCTCATTGCTCGGGCTTGTTGTTCCCTTATAGCTGAATTATGTGAACTCCAGTAAACTCAGGCCTTGAAGTGTCTGGACTTATCAGGGTTTGCTGGGACCCACCAGGTGGCTGGAGGTTTGGGGAGGGAAGGAGTCAGTCGAACTCCTGCCAATCTCAGGATGAAGTTATCGGGGTTTCAGGCCAGTCTCAATTTCCCTTTAACCCTATGTCCTCCATGCCTCTCAGCAGGGTCCCACAAAGCAGGTCCTCAATTTCACACCTGCAGGTAGCCCTATCCTAACCAAAAGTTACCCGGATTGTCATCCATCTGCTCTCAGCATTGTCTGTGGGCGAGTCGGAGCTGTGCTTGGTATTGTTACAGTTCACCTGCCATGGTTGTTCTGCTCCCCTTTCCTGTGGCCAGGAGACCACTGTCCCCGAGGGACCCTTAGGGCTCCCCTGTGATGCCAAGTCAGTGATACAGTGAAGTCCCAGACACACTTCCTTACGTGATCTTAGCCTCCCCTAGTCAGGGTTTTCAGAAATATTCTTCTGTTATCTCACGATTCTGATTCTCAACCAGTTTTCAGGACATAAAGGCTTGTATAGCACTGCTGAGTGTCTTTTTGTGAGAGCAAGAAAACTTCCTTCAGTGATAGGAGTTAGGGAATGACATGCATTCCTGCAAGTGTTTCAAGTTCAAGCTGTGTTACATTTCGCATGATCTAAGAGGATATCTACCAGCAGCAGCCCACAGTCCTCTTCTGAAACCATTTTATTCCCTCCTGGGAGAGCTGTGACGCTTCAAATACGCAGGATCTCAATAGGATCATGAAATGAGACAATAAAAGGCAGGAAAGCAAGGAATGTTCTAGATGTCTGAGTCCTTCAAGACGGACACTAGGCCCAGGGGCTGTCTGTGACCCTG
>PVHP010029611.1:0-22133 GCA_004024765.1 Zapus hudsonius
GAGAGAGAGAGAGAGAGAGAGAGAGAGAGAGAGAGAGAGAGAGAGAGAGAAAGTGAAAGAATGGGCATACTAGAGTCTCTAGCCACTGTAAAGGAACTCCAGATGCATATCCACTTCATGCATCTGGGTTTACATTGGTACTGGGAAATCAAACCTGGGTCATTAGGCTTTGCAGACAAATGCCTTAACCACTGAGCAATCTCTTCAGCTTCTTTGTAATGCATATGTTAGAGGGTCTCATCTGTTCATCTCTACTAGTTTCTGGATTTTTTTGCTGTAATCTCTGGTGTTTCTTGGCTTATGAAAATACCATATCAATCTTTCCCTTCATTGTCACACAACATTCTCCTTGTGGACAAACCTGTGCTCAAGTTTCCCCCTTTTTAAAGGATATTTACTATTCATTTTGTATTAAAAGCCTTCCTAATTCCAATATAATCTCACGTTAATTAGATCTGTGACTACACTATTTTTATATAAGGTAACATTTTAAAGTGTTAGAGGTTAAGACTTCAATATATAATTGTTGGAATATGTGATAAATAAATAAGTTACATATTATACAAATTCATAAGATGTGTTGGTTCAGGAGTGGGTCTGAAGGCAGATAGGCCCAACAATTATACCATTTGTTTTAAATCATTGAGGGACTTCTCCTCAATATTAAAGAATAATAGAGTTTGAAGTTGTGATGGTTTGAATTAGGAGTTCCCTATAAACTCATATGTTTGGAATGCTTGGTCCACAGCTCATGGCAATTTGGGAATGGGAGCCTTTCTGGAGAAGGTGTGTTGTTGTGGCCAGGCTTATGGGTGTTTTAGGGTTCCCCTTGTCTGTGTTGTCCATCTGATGTTGGCCAGGAGGTAATGTCCAGACTCTGCTCATATCTTGGTTTTCTGTGCCATTATGGAACTCCCCATCTAGTCTGTAAGCCAAAATAAACCCCTTCTTCAAAAATAAGAGGAACTCTACATGAGATAAGAGTAGGGAAAAACTTCCTGAGCAAACTTCCAGTAGCCTAGGAAGTGCAACAATCACTTAACCAATGGGACCTCATCAAGCTCAAAAGCTTCTTTACAGACAAGCACACCATACTTATAACCAATAAGACCATCATCAAACTGGAAGATGATTTCTTTGCCAGCTATAACTCAGACAGAAGTCTAATTTCTAGAACTTACAAAGAACTCAAAAAATAAATAATAAAAAAATCAAACAGCCCCCTCACAAAATAGGGCACTGATCTCAACAGATAATTCACAGAGGAAGAAACACAAATGGCCTTTTCTCACTTAAGAAAATGCTCAGCATCCTTAAGCATCAGGGAAATGCAAATCAAAACTACAATGGGGCCCACGGAGGAGGATATACAACTGATCAGGGATGGGGAGGGGGGGAATTGGGGAATTCGGGATAACAACGCGTTGTTTGCCCACTAAATAATGTAACTCATTATGGACAATAAATATATATTTAAAAAAAACTACAATGGGATTCCACCTTACTCCAGTCAGAATGGCAATCATAAAGAAATCTAACAATAATAGTTGCTGTTGAGAATTCGGGGGAGAAAAGAACCCTCATTTACTACTGGTGGGAGTGCAAACTTGTTCAACCACTATGGAATGCAGTGTGTGGAGACTCCTGAACAGAATAGTCATAGAGCTACCAATGGAACCAGCTATCCCTCTACTAGGCATCTACCCGCAAGATGTCACAACTCAGCAAAGAGACATTTGTGCAACTATGTTTATAGCAGCTCAATTCATAATAGTAAAGAATTAGAATCAGCCCAAATGCCCATCTCTGGACAAATGGATATCAAAGTTGTGGTACATTTACACAATGGAATTCTCAGCGGAAAGGAAAAATGACATATTGAAATTTATATAGAGAAAAAATGGTCTGACTTGGAACAGATCTTACTTAGCGAACTCTCAAAAGAACAGAGAGTCAAATGCTGCATATTCTCCCTCATATGCGGTTCCTAACCAGGTTAACTGTAAACTCCATGCCAACCAGTCAGGAGAAGTGAGAGTTTATGAAAGAGGGGTAAGGAAGGGGGGGATGTATACATTAAGCTAAACCAATAATGATTCAAAATCATAAAATCATCAGTTGCATAATATAACCTATTAAGCAAGTAGTGGGCATCATCTGGCAAGAGGGGCCATGAATAAAAGGGGAAAGAGTCTAAGCCCATGAAAAATTAATCAGACCTGCAAATTCTTCTCCTAGTCATTGGCTCCTTCCCTCAATGAGCTGTTGACCAGAGACTCATGAGGTCCCAAAAACAAGACAGGATTCTGTCAAAGCTCTTGAATGCCCACCCCAAGCCTGAGGTAGGATCCTGTTGCTGAAGAAACTACAGAAAGCCATTGATCAGCACCAAGAGACCCTGTGAGGTCCAGAATGGATACCAGCCCCCAGATGGTAGTTAGTGCAGTGCTGGAAGGCACTGCAAAAGCTGCCAGGGGAACCTGGTCTTAGCAGCTCCTGGATTTCTGCTTTGGGACATTTTGAGCATCCTTGGTGTCTGTCTTTATCACCATGGCTCAGGTGTTGGGCTTGCTGTGGAAGCAATACTCTTGCTCATCTCTCCACTTATTCTGTAGTTTCTTGGGCCCTAGCTGATGTGTTTGGAGTGGTTCTTCTGCCAGGGAGTCAGCTATCATTTCTAGTCTTGTTGGTAGAATTAGGTTGTCCACTGTTCTCATTGCCTTCTGAAAGATAAAAAGAGATTCTTCAACGGAGAGTGAGATCAGCATAGATCAAATGGGATAAGTGTTGTCAATTTGTGCCACTTTGTGCATCTGGCTTTTCAGTCTGGGTAGTGGGAAATTGAACTTGGGTTGTTAGGCCTTGCAGGCAAGTGCCTTAACCACTGAGAAATCTCTCCAACCCAATTATTAAATTTTTTTTGAAACAGGATCCCATGTGTCCCAGAGTACTTTTTTCTTCTTATTATATATATTTTATTTCTTCATTTTCAAGCAGAGAGATAGAGAGAGATAGATAGATAGATAGATAGAGAGAGAGAGAGAGAGAGAGAGAGAGTGCACCAGGGCCACCACCTTGTGGTCTGGCTTATGTGGGTCCTGGGGAATTGAACCTAGGGCCTTAGACACTGGAGGCAAGTGCCTCAACCGCTGAGCCATCTCTCCAGCCCTATTTTTTTTTAAAGTAGAAACCTTGTATGAACAATCACGTGTTGGCACCACCATTTTCCTCCTCCTGCCACCATTCCATTGAGGGCCCTCCTCAATTGGATTGCTGGTATGCGTGACATGCTCCATGGGATTGAGGGCAATGTGTTGTATGAACAGTGTTTTTTATCATGAAATGATGTTGAATTTTGCCAAAGGCATTCTCTGCATTGATTGAAATGACCATGTGGCTTATTTATTTATGTGGTGGACTATGTTAATCGATTTCCATATATTGAACCATCCCCGTATCCCTGAGATGAAGCCTACTTGATTGAGGTGAATAGTGTTTTTGATGTGTTGTTGAATTCAGTTTTTGAGGATTTTTTTTAGAATTTTTGCATCTAAGTTCATCAGGGATATCGGTCCAAAGTTTTTCATTATTGTTTATCTCTGTCTATGGAGTTAGGGAGCATCATTCCCTGTACTCCAATTGTGTGAAAAAGCTTGAGAAACAGAAGTTTCCATTCTATGATGAAGGTTTGGTAGAATTTAGCTGACAGTCCATCTGGACCTGGGCTTTTTCTTTTGGGGAAGTTTTTTTTTCATATCTTTACTATCCATAATTACATATATTGTATGAGCAAATCTTATGATGGTACCCCCATTTCCCTCCTTCCTGTCCCCAGTCCTCTGGGGATCTTCCTGGTTGGGCATATTGGATCAATCCATCCATGGGGTAGGTAGTTATGAATTACTCTAGAGGTATTCAGTTTTTCACCCACTTGGGGAAATTTTGATTGTATTTTCAATCTCAATGAATGTAATAGGTTTGTTTAGGACATTTAATCTGCTCTGGATTTAGTTTTAGTAGGTGGTATGTATTTAGGAATTCATCCATTTCTTCCAGGTTCTCCAATTATGTGGAATAGAGGTTTTGGAAATATGTCCTGATGATTCTTCCAATTTCATTGATGTCTGTTGTGTCCTCTCCCTTTCCATTTCTAATTTTGTTAATTTGAAACTTCTATTTTTTTCTAATCCGTTTTATTAACTTGCGTCTCTTGATGGGTTAGTTAAGGCTATTTGTATTTAATGTTAACTGTAAGGTTTGACTTAATCCCTGCCATGTTGGAGGCTTTATTGGTTTTGTGCTTTCATGGGCTTTGAACATGCCTACTTTTCATGCCTACTCTGGTTTTGGTTAATGTGTTCTACTTGTAGGCTCTTTAGGTTGGTCGTCTGATGAACTAGATGATGCCACAGAATGTATGCATGTGGGTTGTGTTACTCTAACGTTTTTGTTTTTCTCTTGCCTTTTGTAATTTATCTCCTAATGTTATAGCATCTCAATTTCTTCTCTATGGTTGTATTCTATTATTAGAAGCAAGTTGCAAAACCCTTCTGAGGTTTAAGGGTATGAAACACACACTTCATCATTGATGTGGAAGATGAGAATTCTGGAACACTGTGTGCAATGAGAATTATTGTTGTACTTATTTTGTAAAATACAATCTGCCGACATCTTTTAAGAAATATGTCCATTTCCTCTAATAGATTTATTGGTGTGAAAATTTTCATCATAATATCCATGTATCCTTTTAATATTAGTAGAATCTGATGTAATACTGTTCTTTCTTTCATTATTACTATTGGTAACTTGTGTATTCTTATTTTTCCTTAACTTGTACAGTTAGACCTTTGTAAATTTATTGATTTTTTTTAAAGAACAAGCTTATTAGTCCTATTCTTTGTAATTTCTTTTATTCTTCCTGTTCTAGACTTAATGTTTCTCATTTATTATGCTTTAATTCTTATGTAGCTTAAGTTAGAAACTTAGATAATTGATTTAGTTTCTTATTCTTTTAAAATATAAGCATTTAAAATAATGAATATTCTAAACACTGCCAAAATACATCTCATAAACTTAATATGCACTTTTTTTTAACTATCACTCAATTCAAATACTTTCTAATTTCTAGATTGTGTTTCTAGCAATTTACCTACTTCCTCTGGATTATCTGGTTTGGGGAATATAGTTGTTCATAGTAGTCCTGTAAAACCCTTTTTATTTCTGAGGTACTTATTGCAACATATCTGCTTTTATTTCTTTTCTTTTCTTTTCTTTTTTTTATTTCTGATTTTGTCTATTTGGGTCTTTTGTGAAGGGTTTGACCATTAAAACATACTCACCCACCATGACTCAGGGAACTGAGTGGAAGAGGGGGCGGAAAGATGGTGAGAGCCGTGGTGGGGGAGACTATCCAGAGGCATGGCACCCATCAGTAACAACACACGTGGGCCAAGAGAACCAGGCTGAATACTAGGCTATCCATGGTCCCCTGCCACAAGGACTGATCCAGATGGCCCACAGAGGAGGATATCCAGCTGATTAGTGATGGGGGGGGCATTGGGGAATTGGGGATAACAACTCATTGTTGGCCCACTAAATAATGTAACTCATTATGAACAATAAAAAAGGATAAAAATACCCAAAATATTAGTTTTGTTGACTTTTTCTCTGTTTATTTTCTCTTTGATGCATTTCTGTTCTGTTCATCTTTATATATGTTTTTGAGGAAGGGTCTAATTCTAGCCCAGGCTGACCTGGAATTCGTTATGTAGTCTCAGGGTGGCCTCAAGCTCATGATAATCCTCCTACTTCTGCTTCTCAAGTTCTGGGTTTAAAGGAATGCACCACCATGCCCAACTATATTTTCTTTTTTTTTTTTTCCTATAAATTTGAGTTTAGTTTTTTTTTTTTCATTTTATGAGATGTAAAGTTAGGTTACTCATTTGAAACATTTCTTTTTTTTTAGGGTTTGCAACTATCACTATAAACCATCTTCTAGATAGCTTTTTCTATATTCCAAAGGTTTTGGTATATTGTGTTTCTGATTTTATTTATCTCAAGAGATTTAATGGCACAGAGCAGCTTTCAAAAGGGTGCTACAGCTGGGACTTATCACTCTAGTAGCCTCTTGAAATTCTTAATTTTTTTTCCTCTGAATTTATGTTTTGTAAGTGATGTCTTTTAAGACAAATGAGCATACTCTAGGGATTTACAGTCTTGCAGGCTTAGCTCATCCCAAACCTTACCTCTGACTTCCTCACTACCTCTACCAGTCCTCTATCACATAGTGGCCCCAAATCTGACAGTAAATAGCTTTCACCACCTTTGCCATCCAGGTGTATGGACAGGGATTGAGGAAGGTGTGACCACATTCTCTTATTGCTCTCTACTATACAGGTGCATACAGGTGCTGAGTAACATGCTACTATGCTAGGCTGCAGAGTCTGTGTCTTGGGTTGACAACACTCTGGAGCTTTTGGTTGACAGTTTAGTGAGGGCCCTTCAGGTATCTTTGGCCTTTGGTGGATTGCCTTTTGATGTGCTTTTTCATAAGGTGCTGGTGCCTTGGCCATGAGGCTGACTTCCACCTGAGGATATAATTTCCCCTTCATTTTTCCTAGAGTTTTGTAGATTGTACAGCCACCAGTCTGTTTCTTTGGAGCACCCATTCAGAGATGTGTGAATCTGTGTTTTTCAGAACTGCAGATATTAGGCTATAAGTAATTTTTTTTGCTTTTATATTTTCCAAGATTGAAATGACTGATAAAAGGACTTGAGGCCAAGGGTCTAGTGTCTGCAACTATGACACAAATGGCTACAGAAACTAGGAACCTGGCAAAGTCCTATGATGTGATTCACCTTTGCTCATTCTCCTCATTTGATCAACCCGTCTACCTGACAGCTTTCCCAAAGCAAGACAACCTCACCTGATTCAAAAGAGACATTTAAGTATCATTAGCTATAATGAGATTGTACACTTTATTGCTACCCATAAGATATATACTTTGCTAGTATGCCTCAAAGCACTTTGTCCTAAATAAGAAGAACCCAACTTTACTTGACAGAAGAAATGGATGTGATGCATTTTGTAAAGCAGTATCTTATTTTTATGTTGTTTGTTGACATTTTCATTTTCTGAATTCTATAGCACGTCATTATTGCAGCTTCTGTGTAATTTTCATAATGTAGCACTTTCCAAAATCACTGGATTGATTGTCTCAGATTTATCTTCTCAGCATCCCTAGTAAGTAACTGTATCTGTCTTACTGATAGAATCCAGAGACTTGAGTCACATGTGTGACTCAGCATGTGCTAGTGGCATGAACTCAGAATATTCCCTCTGATCTTAGTGTTTGTGTTTGTCATCCCCCTTAAACCCTAGTGCATATGATAATGGGATTCTAGAAGAAATTCCTGTTTATATTCTACATCAACCTGCTGTAGTCTCTTAGCCCTACTATATTGAACAATAGGTTGTTTTAGAAAATGGAAGTTTAATATAAGACTAAGTAAGGAAAAATATTTTCTCCATAGTTAAAAAACTACTGCCAGTAAAAAGTATAGTAAAATAATAGATGGCATATGTCAGTGGCATGTACTTTATATTCCACAGTGGAATTAAAAATATATAGTAGCAAAATGACAGCATATTCAACATGATTACATGAAATTTAAAAGTTTCTGTGCACAAATGAAATTATTAGCAGAGTAAATAGATAGCCTCCAAATATTAGAAAATCTTTTTCATCTATACTTCAGACTAGGGGTTGATTTTAGATTATATAAAGACTAGCAAAATTAAATATCAACAATTTCAAATAAAAATGGGCTGATGAAATGCATGGACACTTCTCAAAAGAGGAAACACAAATAGCCAATAAATATTTTAAAAAATATTCTACATTCTTTTTTATCCATAATTAGATACACTTAATAAGAGAATAATGTGTTGATGTCTCCAATTCCCCTATTTCCCTCTTCCCTGTCCCCAATTAGTTGGATAAGGTGCTTATTTGTGAGCCTGCCAGCTTGAGTTCAGGTCCCCAGCACACACATAATGCTGGATGCTCAGTGACACTTTTGTCTGTTGTCTGGACTTTCAATGCTCCACAGCAATGGGATGTAGAGCCAGGAGAGCCAGAAAGCTCAAGGGACAGCAACACAAGGGATCCTGCCTCAAATAAGAAAGGCAAGGCCAGACACCTTGGGGCTGTACTCAGACCCCCATCTGCATTCCAAGGCATTCATATGCCCATTTACACATTCATGTACACGTACAAACACACACACACACACACACACACACACACACATATATATAAATTAAAAATAAAGTGGAAAAGTAAAACAGAACAATTTGCAAGACTCATCATTAAGCACAAAAGAAAAGGATTCCTTACAGATGACTGACAGAATAGATCTTATAATAATCATCTAAATTTCCTGTGCTGTCATTCAAGGCTGCAGTGCAGAGATAGAAGCCAGGTGAAATTTGTAGGAAATAACACCGAGAGTTCAGAGGAACTATGGATAATGTAAGTCATCTTCCAAAACCTCAATTTGTCCAAAAAATACGAAAAGGAAGCCATGATCATGGTTCTAGAGAGTTAGATTAAATGCCAGCTCACACGAGGCTCAGTATCTACCAAAGGATGAAGATAATCTTAACTTTGAGTCCCTGGAAGACTCTATACCTGCCCAGACAGACTGGGGCTTGCCAGACAGTAGTTTGGGGGCTGAGCATAGCTTTCTCTCTTTGTGATTTTGATTTGAGAGGTAGCAAACTAGTGGCAATGACAACCAGCCAGGATACAGTCTGTTCCCTAAGACCAGCTTGTCTGTCTTCCTAGAACCTTGATGTCAGGAACTTTGTCTTAGGCAGGTAAGGTGATTCTAAATGTTTGTTTCTTCATGGTGTCTTACTAGACTTCCTTGAGGGCAGAGTTTAAAGGTTTTTTTTTAAAAGAACTTCCAGGCATTCAGGTGTCTGTACTGTAAACACTCAGTAACTTTCATGTCTAATTGCTCTGGGTAATTATGTCCCTTTCTGTTTTCTTCTTTATCTTAAGTCCCTCTAGTAATCTAAGCATACCACATACCTCATTTTAGCTCAAGAAACTAAAGAATCTGCAGCATAATGCTCTGAAATGCATGAAATAATATATCTAAGGCTACTGTGGAAACAAATTACATCCCAACCGAGATACAAAAACTAAAAATTACAACTTCTCTTTATTATTAATGCACTAAGTAATAAGCTATGGCAGAAAACCTGATAAGTACCCTAATTTTGAAGTAAAACTACATATAAATAATATTTCCATATATATGTATATGATATACAGACAGTGAAACCTCTATGATTTCTGTTCTGATGGTTTCTGCTTTGACAAAGTGACATGGGTTCTTTATTTCATGATAACGTGTGGCTTACATTCATGGTAGTGTCACATGCTAAATAAACAATCAGGCATTATGCAAATAAAGATAGGACTTTTCCCACTTGTCAGGAACAGCTGAGTTCTTGAAGGGTGACACACTGCTGCTTTGTTCAAAGTTCATATGAAGAGTCTTTTTTCTCTCCACTGAATCCATGACTGAAGAGCAGACAAAGGTTACAAAGTCCAGAGAATGTGTCACATCCATGTGTGCTGCTGGGCATAAAAAACAGGAGCTGCTTGTCTAAGAGCAGTGGCTGCTAAACAGACACTGGATGCACACAGAGAAATGGGATGTGTCTGAAGGGGCAGTCATGGGGAGTGTTTGGTATCACAGGGAAATTTACTTTTTTCTGTTTTTTTAAATTATTATACCACTTTTATTGGGGGAAGTATAAAACCAAGAGACGGGAATCGGATATATCTATGTGGTCTGAGATGCCTTTGTGGTGGGCCTGAAAGGAACATAAAAAGGAGTTAGATAAGAAAGAAAAGAAAGTGCAGAGATTTATTAGATTCAGAGAAGGAAAGAAGAGAAAATGTAGAGAGCAGAGAGCTCCTGCCATGCGGAGGGCAGGACAGGGTAGAGAGCCCGAGTGAGAATAGGGGTTTCTCTCCCAGCCTACCTGGGCCGAGACCAGGGGACACTCACCAGAACCTGGAGGTTCAGAAGGGATGAGCTGGCAGACCAAGAGCCTGTTTTTGTTTTTTAAAATATATTTATTTATATTTTCAAGCAGAGAGAGATAGAAGAGAGACAGAAAAAATTGGCACATCAGGGCCTCCAGCCACTGCAAATGGGACTCCAGATGCATGCGCCACTTTGTGCACCTGGCTCTGTGTGGGCACTGGGAAATCGAACTCATTAAGTGTTTCAGGCAAGCACTTTAATCAAGCCATCTCTCTGGCCCAAGCACCTCTTTTTACTGTAAATGCCTAAGCTATGAGGAACTGTGTCACCCAATGATTCAGCCACATTTTTCCCTCTCTACAGACCACAGGGCTCTTAGCTTACTGCTCAGCTATGTGTGAGAACTGTGATCATGAATTCTAGGCTATGTTGATGGTATATCTGTGTGGAGGGACAGGACTGAGGGCTGGTAGCTTCTCTGAACTCCTTTAGAGTAGTGGTTCCAAAAAGAAACCAGGTTCAAAATTGACACACACTCAGGGAGTCACAGATCATGTTCATACATCCTACTCACAAAGGAAACTGTGTCCTAAAATGAATCTCTTCTGCGTGTGATGCATTCTGATCTATTCTGTTTTCACGACTCATTAATAGACCAAAATCCTATTTGAAAAGCACAGATTCTGAGGATCTAAAATTAATTTATTATAATTCAAAAGTACTGTGGTCCTCTTTGCACAAGAATATTCTGGTGGCCCGTAGGAAAAGGTTCCTGATGAGACTTCAGTGGTCCTCTCTTCCCCATTGACCTCAGGCTCTATTCTTTATGTCTGTCTCATCAAAGCATTTAGAAGGTTAAGGTGACTTCAACACAGAGTCTTCCTTTGAATGGCATTTTATTAAATAGGTCTTTTGTTCCTGTGAGCAGCTCTTGAGATGCCTGCATTTGTTTGGGCATCATTGTGGTCACCTGAATCCTTTTGTCCCCAGGCTGTTCTATGTCAATCTGCCCATCGCACAACTTTGAAGAGCCACTTGTCCTGGGATGCGGTGGCTTCCTGCACATTTTAGATTCCACTGCTCTTTGGCAGTCATTTCCTTAGTCAGCCAAGTCACTTGCCCTGGTGCTGCGGACTGTGGAATAGATGAACTCTTGTCAGATCATACCGAAAAAAGAGTTTTGTTTTTTTTTTTTTTTAAATCTTGAGGACCAGAGTAGACAACGGAGGATCTCAAACGAGGAGTAAGGACAATGTCATGGGAACATTATTCTGCCCATTCATGCCACAAATTAATTGTCATTGTGGTTTTCCTAGCTGGGCACAGAAGCTGTCTGCCCTTGTGAATTTGGGAGAAAAGCTGGTTTTTTTTTTTTTTTTTTTTTTTTAAACTCACAGATGTCTTAACACTGTGGCTAACCTTGTGGGATTCTCTGAAACCTGGTCAGTAGTGGCCCAGAGGTCTCTGGAAGATACCAAGAACTCTCTGATCATGTGGATGTCTTCTGAGATGACACAGTATGTGTTCATTGGTCATCTGCCACTGTCTACTCTTATTATGAGATTCACTTCTTTGGGCCCTTGTGATTTATTCAGATTCTTTGTCAACTCAGAGACAAGAGAACACCTATAGCCTGCCACACAACCAGTTTGTCTGCATAGTCATTACACATGCCATTTGAAAATTCAATTAAAAATATACTTTTCCTTAGTACACACTGAAACACGTTTTAAAATCCAGACTTCTTTCTTTGTTTCTTTCCCCCTTTCTTTTCTTAAATGCTTTATTTTATTATTTATTTTCAATGATGAGAGAGAGAGAGAGAGAGAGAGAGAGAGAGAGAGAGAGAGAGAGAGAGAGAACACGAGCAAATTAGGGCCTCCAGTGGCTGCAAACTCCAGATACATGCACTACTCTGTGCATCTGGCATTATGTGAATGCTGGGAAATTGAACTCGGGTTGTTAGGTTTTGAAGGCAAGCACCTTAACCACTGAACCATCTCTCCAGCACCCCTTTTGTCTTTTTATGAGACCATGTCTTTCTATGTAGCCAAGTGTAATGGGAACTGGGCACAGCAGGTGAACACCTGGGGGGTCACCGCTGCACTTACCCCTGAGTTCTTGTCTCAAAATGCCAGAGAATTGGACACTTTCTGACTGAAAGCATTTTCTTATCAGGCACATTTATTCTAGATTAGAGTCAGTTTAAGGGAAGGGGGAATGGGACAGGGGAGCAGCCCAGTCAGCACGTGGTCTGTGAGGTTTACAAATCATCATCAAAAGTGCACAGAATCACCAAAAAGTGAAAAAAAGAAATAACACAGTTGTTAAAGAGAAACTCTCCTTTCCCCTCTCTCTGATCTCTCTCTCTGATCTCATTACTGAGATCAGAGAGAGGGGGAGGAGCACCACTCACCACCTGGTCCCCACACCTCCAGCCCAGCAGTCAGGACAGTAAAAAAAAAAAAAGAACGTGTCCCAAGTTTGAGTTAGAACCTTTAAAGATTTTTGCTGGGGAGTGGGGAGTGGGGAGTGGTAAGGCTCCGGCCTGGGAGTGTCCTTGATAACTTGACATGACGTCACTGTCTGAGGCCATGTCCTATCTACCTGCGGGAGGGGTCTTTCTCCTACTTCTTCTCATCAGGTTGGCCATTGCCTCTTTCAAGTACTGAAATTACAGGTGTCTATCACCATGCACAGTGAAAATTGTGTTTTTGTAACATTTTTATATATTAGAGGATTCATTAATAAGGTATAATTCTCTCAGTTATAGGTCATTGGGATGAACCAGGAAGAAATCAGTACTGGATGTGTATTTAACTCATTAGTAATTTACTTCCCAGTCAGTGTGGCTAACTGGATATAGGGAAAGAACCATTGCAGTGCACCAGTCTACCAGCCCTGGCTTTCCTAACTGTGAATCTACTGCAAAGGAATGCTAGTCAATATAATCATAACCATTAATTCTACACTTTATTTAGAAATGCTGAATTTATTCCGAATCTTCAGCCTGAAGCCAGACTCAGAGTCTCTTACTCTTAAAAGTCTAGAGAGTGCTTCAAGGGATTATAACCTGGAGAGACATTGTGAATAAAAGCAAATATTTTTATACAGAGCATGATGACCGAGAAGATAAATACCAGCAGGGCAAAGATCCCTCATTTCCCTGTGGAGAAAGGAAAACTTTGCCAAGAATTCCCACCAGGCAGGATGTGCAAGGCTGGGGAGACCTCATCTCAGAGGTCTGTGCCACACTGAGCAGCTCTCCGGATCTGATGGCATGTAGATCTGAGGACAGTGCAGATGGCTCCTCTGATCTCTGCTCCTAACACTCCACAGTCTAAGACAGACGAGAAGGAAAGTGAGGGGTGTTGGAGTTGATAGTGAAGGCTGGATTCTTGGGAACTTCTTGTATCACAGCTTGGTTCTTCTGGGACACTGATGAGGAGGAGCTTGATGTGCAAGGTATTGATTTATTAGGCCTTGTGGGAAGAAGCAGGATTGGACACAGGTTACAGTCATAGCTAAGCCACAGTGACCACCAGGGGGAGCTCTGAAGCTCTGTCCTGCCTGTCAGAATCCCTCAGGTAGGGCTGAAACTGCAGCACCTCTGTGATCCTGCCTAGACTGTCACTGGTCATTGGTATCCTCTTCAGGTCTGCAGCCTAGGCAGACCCTAAAGTAGGTGACAGCTAGGGCAATGTGTTATTCCTTGAAGGGCTCTGGAAACATATCTCTATGTCTACTTCAGCTCGTGACAGTTGAAATTGAACTGGGGGGTGTGTGTGGATGTCAATGGATTCCAAAGCTGATGATCTCTCTCCTTACCACCCTTTGTTTCTTGAGAAAATATTTATTACAGATTTTGTTGGGGCTGGAGAGATGGCTCAGCAGTTTAGGCCTTTGCCTGCAAAGCAGAAGGATCGGAGTTCAATTCCCCAGTACCCACGTAAAGCCAGATGGACAAGGTGGTACATGTGTCTGGAGTTCATTTGCAGTGGCTGGAGGCCCTGGCACACCCATTCTCTCTCTGTGTCTGCTTCTCTCTCTTACAAATAAATAAAAGAAAATAGCAAAAAAAAGATTTTGTTATGTCCAGGTGAAAAAGGTATTGAGAATTTTGGATAAGAAAAGCAGGAGAAAAATATTCCCCTTTTTAGGAGAAATATATTGTAATTTTGGGGGTCACAGAGGACATGTGTTGTAAACAGTGTATTGGATGATGATTAAGTGATAGGTTGAAAATGAAACAGGAAAGAAAGAAGCGTGTGGTGGGTAGAAGGAAGGATAGGCTAGAGGGCATTAAAAACAGAATTGTCATTAAGCAAAGCTTCAAAGAAGAGAAGGTGTACATCTTTTGTGTGTGTGTGTGTGTGTGTGCGTGTGTGTGTGTGAAGAATGGTTCCAAGTAACCAAGCAGAGGAAACAGCAGTGCAGAGGCCTGAAGCATGAGTGTGTCCAGTGCATTCTTTTTATAGCATTTCCTTCCAGCTTGCATGCAGAGTACAGCACCTAGCACAGGCCTGCTGCAGAATGCAGTCTTTCTAAACTTTCCTCATTTGTGTGTCACTATGATCCCGTTTATCATCTCTCTTGCCACACTGTTACTTGTTTAGGCTTATATTTAATCCAGTTTCCTTTTCACTAAAGTACATGTATTTTGAAAGGAGTTTTGTTGAAATACATAACCATTGCTATGAACAGATGCTTCATGTATTTAATTCACCTGCACCCATTGTGACATGGAGTGGCTTTGGGAGGTGATTAGATATCATTAGAATGAAATTCCATGATTGAATCGTTGTGGCTTTTTCAGAGGGAGAAAGATCAGAGGAGGAACACCTATACACAACATACTCCTTATCTCTCTTGCCATGTGATGCTTTGTGTCTCCTTGGGATGCTGCCAGCAGGCAGGAAGTCATTAGATGCAGTTTCTGACTTTGTACCTCCAGAATTGTGAGCGAAAATAAATATGTGTGCTTTGAAACTTGCCCACTCTATGGTATTAGCAAGAGAAGATGCACTCATACAACCACCAATATGAGAACAAAGACTATCTACTCAGTCCTTACCACATGTCCCTTGCATTTGACAAAAATCCAAAAGCATGCAGAAAAATAGAAAACAAAGAAGGCAGGTTGGGGTTGGAGTTCAGCAGCAGAGGACCTGCCTTGTGTGTTCATGGTTCTGGGTTCAACGTGCAACACTGAAAACAAAAATAAGAAGGATGGCTCCAGGTGTGACCTGACCAGAGGTTATTCGTGTGGGGAAAATTGTGGACTCATCACAAATGGAATACCCTATGTTATTATTTAGGAGAGCATATTTGACTTTCTGTGGTCAAGGTAAATTTGGTCCAGCTTTGGTCCCATGTTGGAAGCAGAAACAAATATTGGAGAAGGTATCAATTATTAGTGACATCCTGGCTGTTTTGAGCCCTTGGTACACAGAGACAGCCTCTGACTTCCTATAAATCTGACCTATAGATAGTAGCTGTCCTCCTGGGATTCTGCTGTCAATAACGGGCTGGCTTCTCAAGCTGTTGCTGCAGTTTGTGGGCCAGATTTTTAATTTCCATATATAGTTCAGACCTTGTCAATTTGTGTATTCAGTTGCTCAGTTTTATTTCTCTAAAATCTAAAGCTAGTATCATTTGATAGGTTATTTTTGTTTTCAACCTAATTACATGCAAGTACCTACAGAAACAGGCAAAGATGTAGACATTTATGTACGCGCGTGCATGGGCACACACACACACACACACACACACACACACACACACACACACACACACACACACTCACCCTTATTAAAATCCGAATGTTTTCCATGTCAAACCAGAGCAATAATAATTTAATGCAACATCGAGCATGCATCACAAAGGATAGGTACCATACTTTGGGAAAAACTGTATTGTATTTAGTACATATTTTATTTTAATCACTTTAAATCTTTTTTATATAATCTATTAAGTGTTAATAAGTAGAAACACTGTAAGAACGAGACTTGTATTGATACCCCATTTCTCTCCTCCAAGTGGGATGCATCTCGAGAGTCTGTGCATTGAATTTGCCTGTGCGTTTCTGTTTCCTTATCTCTTGGGAGGATGAAGATGCCACACCACTAATTTATTCCTTGGTGAGAACTGATCTAAGATTTGTTCTAATTGGTGTTGCTTTCCTAAGATCAAGGGAGTTTTGATGCAATAATGAAATAGAGTGGGCTAATACACTAGGAAGATGGGGAGTGGTCTTAGACATTGCAGGCTGGATGTGAGAGAGGAAAGAAAGGGGGTGGGGTTGATGAATGGCTGATCAAAAATGTTTTTACTGATTATGGGAACTGAAATCCATATTGCTTAAATTAGGGAAAAAATTATGGTCTTTATCCAACCCTATTTTGCCTGATATTTAAACGTATCTTGTGTGCATGGAGATGTGTGTGTATTTAACTGAATGACATTTTGTGTTTATGCTCCCTAGTAGACCGTGGAATCCTTGAGCTAAAATTATTCTCATCCATGCTTGAGCTTTGATCTATAAATCCTGAATTTGCCAAGGAGCATATGCTCAATAAGTGTCCATCAAATAATCAGCAAACACATCTTCAGGAACTTTGGATGTTTATCCAAAACATTATGGTGTGCTTCTTGAGCTTGGGAGACGCAATGGCTAGGGGTGACTGTGTCATTTTCCCCGTGGATAGTTCCCTAGTTGATGTTTGATTGTCCATGAAAAGAGAGTGAAGGCCAGCTGTCTGGCTTCTTGGCACCTAAACTCATGATATCATATCAGCTATTTAATGAAACAAATCTGTGAGCTATACTGATGAATAACCTCACTCCTCAGTTGTGGAGTTTCGTTTTTGGAAAGATTAGGAAGTCATTTAAAGCGGAATTGTGACAAAGAGTGCCCAGTATCCCCATAGGTAAGCTTGTCTCTCTCCATTTTTACTAACAAAAACAAGAATGAGTCTTCCATACGCCTTTCCTTTTCTTTAGATGGTTTTGGGTTGTCACATTAACTGGATGCTTTGGGTAACCTGAAGACATGCATTTCTCATAGAATTTGAAATAGATTTGGTTTGATATATTTTCCCCCAGTGGTTTCTATATTCCTACGGGAATGTAAATTTTGAAAATATTTTTATTATTTATTTGAGAGGGAGAGAGAGACAGAGAGAAATAGGAAGAGAGAGAGAGAGAGAGAGAGAGAGAGAGAGAGAGAGAGAGAGAGAGAGAGAGAGACGGGTGTGGCGGCACATGTCTTTAATCCCAGCACTAGGGAGGCAGAGGTAGGAGGATGGCCGTGAGTTCAAGGCCACCCTGAGACTACACAATGAATTCCAGGTCAGCCTGGGCTACAGCGAGACCCTACCCAAAAACAAAATAAAAATAAAAAAGAAAGAAAAAGAGAGAGTGAGTATGGGCCCCCCAGTGCTCCTGCCACTGCACATGAACTCTAAATGCATGCACCACCTCCTGCATCTGGCTTTACATGGGTACTGGGGAATCATCCATCAGGCTTTGCAAGCAAGCACCTTTAAGTGCTGAGTCATTTCTTCAGCAGGTGAAAGTTATCTTTTTAAGGGATTATTTTAAAAAATCAAATTTATTGTTCACAAACTTTAATAACAATATATGAAAAACTCCACCCAAGTGACATTCTGAACTTGTTCGGGGAGATGTTTGTGTCATTCTCATCTAGCCAGTCAAGGTCCTCTTAAAAAATAAGATCGATGTCAACATAGTCTTAATGAAACATGCCAGCTTGCTGAGTCCCGGTGGGTTTTACATCTGAAACACACTCTCAAAGTATCATGATGGGACCCGGCTCTGGGAACATGGGCAAAACCCTTCGTATACTTGAACCTTGATGGCTTAGGGAAAACCTGGTTTCCCTTTTGGGTATTTGGTTACAGTATTTGTATCTGATATTTATTCCAAACTACTTCAGTATTGTTTGGGGTTAATTGAGGTCTTGTGGGTGATAAGTTGGCACTGAGTCAGAAAGGCCTTGTTCCATAGGTGGCTACTATAAACATTGTGTCTACCTCTGATCAACATATTTCACTAAGCAGAATTATGAGTGATAGACATCAGTTTGCATAGGATAAATTAATAGCTAGTCAGCACAATGGATTTAGCAATTAGTCCCTCATTTCTGAAATGAGTGGATCTAGGATTGTGTAACTTGGAAGAAATATTGTAGAGACATGCACCACTAATGTGAGACGACATATAGAAACTCCCAAGTCTTGTAGACTTGACGTTGGTCCCGAGGCTGATCCATAAGTAGTCCAGGCAATGCCTAGTGGGCAGCAAACCTTCTTTGCAGTATTGTCCCCTGTGCCTTGAGTGAACTTTCATGCACGTTATTGCAATTACTTTTTCATTGCTGGGACAAATATCCAATCAGAAGAAGCTGCTTATGGGTTTATTTCAGGCTTACAGATTTCAGGGGAAGCTTCATCATGGCAGAAGCTGGCTCACCCATCATCCATCCGTAGCAGAGACAGAGCCAACACCAACAAGCACAAACATCCAGAGAGCAAACTGACTCTACACACCTCTTAGGGCTGGATTCAGATCTGCCCCCAGTTTCATACTTCCTCCCCAGAAGGGTTCTGCCTGCTGGAGATTTACGTAGGAAGCTTAATCGTAATCAAAAAATACATGAGGGGCTGGAGAGATGGCTTAGCAGTTAAGGCATTTGCCTGCAAAGCAGAAGGACCGGAGTTTGATTCCCCATTATCCACGTAAAGCCAGATGCACAAGGTGGCATATGGTCCTGAGTTCGTTTGCAGTGGCTGGAGGCCCTCCATTCTGTCTTTGTGTCTGCTTCTTTCCTTCTCTCAAATAAATATTTTTAAAAAGTACATGAGGCTATTGGGGGGTATATATTTACACTGAAACCACCACTCAGATTATAACAAACCACCTTAAAAAAGAGAGAGACCTGAGTCTTTGTTGTACACATAGAATGGTCTTTGTGAATGCTTTCTGCCTGTTTTACCAACTCATGTTCAATCAAAACTGAAAATGTGACATTTGGCCTGAGATTTACTTCCATTAAATCTGGTTAGGTTGTCATGGTGTAACTACAATTTGTTCAGACAAATAACCCTTCCTGTACTTATCACACACACACACACACACAAAACCCTAAGAGTTATGCATGATCAAGTAAGTTATTTCTCTAAAATACTTCTCTTCTTTTACCCTTAGTCTTGCTCTGGTCTAATTCCCAGGTTCCTTGCATCAATCAGCCAAGGTTCAGAGAAGTAGACCAATAGGGGAAATTTATCAAGAGGAGTCAGCGTGTGTGATCACAGAGTCTGCCAAGTCTAAATCTGTAGGGCAGGGGGTGAGGAAGCCACATCCCCAGCATGGGCTCAGGGTGCTGTTCCCTGGCGAGGTTTCTTTTTCAGTTCTGCTGTTTTAGCTTTACATGTGATTGAATCGAGCCCACTCAGGTTATCTCAGACTATCTCTCTTGATTAGACCCATCATGAGCTTTAACATGTCTCTAGTCTCTTTACAGTAACAGCCAGGCCAGTGTTAGAACAATAGGAGTGGCATCCAGCCAAGTTGACACAGGAGAAGCCCACCGCATCCTTCCTTGGCCTTACAGACAACCCAGGTGAGCTTGGTGCCAGCCATTTCTGCCCAGATCACTGGTTGTGCTCAGTCTCATGAGAATCTTTGTGGTTCCTGTCATCATTGTTTTTTTCATATTTGTAAATATAAAAGATAGTGTTTCTAAAGAGACTGTATTAGTTTGCTTTATCTTTACTACCATGCCTTTATCATTTTTCTTTTGCATGTGTATGGTGTTTGTGTGTGTGTGCATGTTCAGTGTCTGTGTGTATTCTTGTGTGTGGAGCTCAGAGGTTGATGTTGAGTGTGTTCTTCTGTTGCTGTCAACTGTATTTTCTTGAGACAGGACCTCTCACTGAACCCAGAGCTAGATTAGCAAGGCAGTGAACCCCAAGTATTTCCTGTCTCCACCTCCCCAGATCTGATATAAGAGGTGTGTGCAGCAAAGCCTGGTTTTAACAGGAGTTCTTGGGATCTGAACTCAGGTCCTCATGCTTGGGGCAAACACTTTACTGATGGCATCATTTCTCCAACGCCTGGCTTTCTTCTTCTTGGAAACCTGCTTGGACTTGCAATGTGGCTTTCTCCAGCTCAAATCTCTGATGGAAAGGGGCTTTTCTCAAAAATAAAAACAAATGACCAAAAACAGTTTATTGAGCAGATGTCATGTCTTTGCATTCTGTTCAGAGCAGTAACCACATTGCAGAGGTATGGGCAGGGAGATAGATAGACATGAGATCTAGGGTCGGAGGTGTTGACCTCCAAGGCTTGCATTATAAACACTGGACCACAAGCAAATTGCTTACTCCTCATCTGTTGCACAGAGATGGCTCTTCCCTTTGAGAGTTGTTATGATGACCAGAAAGCACATTACGGTAGACTCAACACACGACTCTCATTATCAGTAAGCCAACACCTGTCCCCTGGCTGCACTAAATTGAGAATCCTTCCCCACAAATGATCCAAAATGCCAGAACAGCAAGAGGAAGGAGGTCTGGGTTAAATTCAGCATAAATGTTATTCACATACAATATTAAGTCATAATATTGATGAAGAACAAAAGGTTACTCATTATCAAATTAAGAGTAATAAATCCTTCATGGCATCACACACTTTTTACTTTCTTTTGAGTTCAGAAATGTGTGTTTATTATATTTCTAGCCTTTATTATTGGTCTTACAAATAGACTCAAAAAGGTTTTCTGGACTTTTCCATGGGCTTCTTTTGCACTGTTCTAAACTCATTGTCTTTTCACTCAATCTAATACTTACGTCGATGTCATGTACATTCCATTTTATTTTAATATTCTAAAGAGAAGGTAACATAATAAGCCAAGCCTTTCATACACTTGCTTTAGCCAAAAGTGCAAGAAAAGATTAGGCCTTTAATAACTGGCAGGATTTAATTCCTATTCCCATATGATCAGAAAGTGTAGACATTTTTTATTTCTGACTTTCTTTAAATTTAATATATTTCATACTTCAGGCCATAATAAGTTTGTACTTAAGTTCTTTGATTAGTGGCAGAGAGAAAAACAAATGATGAAACAATCTCGTGCTTTTTGCAACAGGCATTTTATTTCTCAAAAGATTTTAATTTGTAAAGAAACACAGAAAGCAATATAATGATTTTAGAAGAGGTGGTATACTCTGGGGGATAAGTCTTTCAGATAAGAAGATAGATTAAGGTAAAGTTGTATATAAAAATTTGTTTTCCTGTTGCTTCCCTCACCAGATTTCTACCACCCTAATTGTTATTATCACACAGTCTCCTGATTAGTCATGCCTCGCAAGTCTCTTTCTCACCCTTGCTTCAAAGAGCAAATTGCAATCATTGAGAATGCCTATAGATTCATCATCTTAACCATATAAACAGCCACTTTTCTCCTACTTCTTTTCCTCCTGATTTGGACTTTCAACAAAAATTGTTTTTATTGGGGTTATCAGAGACTACAAAGGCCTGGGGTACAGAGATGAAAAGGCACAGTTCTTGTCTTTAGTAAACTATTTGGGACTGTTTACTTTTGCTATAACAGACTACCAAAGACTTTGGAATGCATAACGAAAATAACTTTATTTTTCATAGTTCTATAGATTGGGAAATCCAAAATCAAAATGTTGGTATCCAGTGAGAGCCTTCTTGTTTTATCATATGGCCAGAGCACCACGGCGAGTAAAGGAGTGGAGTATGAGACATCCCAGGAAAGGGAACATGCTTCCATAGCAACCCTCTCTTGTGATAACTAGCCCACTCCCTGGATAACGGCGTTGATCCATGATGAGGGCAGAGCTTGTACTTTGACAATTACGTTTCAACATGAGCCAAGTGGAATAACTCTTGATAGGTGGAGGCAGGAGAATCAGGAATTCAAGGTCACCCCTAGATATTTGATGCCTTCAAGACCATCCTGGGCAACATAAGATTCTGCCTCAAAAATAAAAGCAAAAACAAAATATAAAAAGATC